>JZKD02S1725095.1:107056-121234 GCA_000966675.3 Picea glauca
TAGCAATCTCAGCAGCATAACAATACAAAGAATTCCTTGAGAAAATGGTGGTCATTCATGGCTTTTTATAGCCAAGCATTGGGTTATTATGTGGCCTCTTTTGAATGTGAAAAGGAGCTCTTTAGGGCACATTTAGGTCTTTGACCAGCCCACCATGAGGATTGAGCTCGGATTTGGTGTCAAATCGACTTGGGAGCTGATCTATTAGTGGTTGGAAGGCCGACCAATTTCAATAAATGCGTCGTTTATCAGGCACGCGGGGTTTTAGCCCAACAGCCGCGCCTTTTGCACATATGCGCGCTTTGTACGATTCTATTGTGCGCATATGCGCGCGCACTTAGATGGTGTAAAGCGCCCTTCAATTTTTTCGGCCATTTTGTATAGTTTTGACCTCTTTTTGCAATGTTGTGGCATTAATCTTGTGCCATGAATGACTCCAGTCCTGTTTTGATGATGTGGAGTTCTTGTCGCCGCATGCGGACGAAATTTCAATGATAACAAGGGGTCCCCTAAAAGTTGTCTCCTTCAGAAAACTTATTTCACACTCATCTTCAAACATCATTTTTCTACAGGAAACCCTATTTGACAGCAAAAAGGTCAGAATATTTTTAAATCAGTTTCACTCAAATTGGCACACCTACACAGTAATCTCACTTGGTACCTATAGGGTCTTGGCTATGGCTTGGGACCTGACCAAATATGATTTATCTCCCTTTCTTTGTTGTGGAGGTGTATTGTTGTCCGGTACTTATTGAAACAACAACAAAAGGATTAATTTACTCAATGTATATGGCCCATGTACCCATAGATAGATTTTTTGAGAAAAGGTAGAGGCTCGGGGTGTACTTGACTTCGACAACTTGATCATAGCAGGTGATTTGAATCTTACAATCTCTGTTGGGGAAGTCTAGGGGGTCTTTTCTACCCAGGACACCCTGGCAGACTTTTTCACTACTCTATTCTTAGCTTACAATTTGGTGGATTATTCTCCAGATCTCTTATAGCTCCCACTTGGTGTAATGGGTGGATGGCATCATATTCTATATCCAATAGACTATCATTTTCTTATGTCTGATCGTTTAATCTCTATAGAGGATAGGATCCGCGCTTGGGTGGATTTTCCTTTTATATCTGACCATGCTCTGATTTTATTGCAATTGGACTCATCTATCCATAAGATCGCTCACCCCTTCAAACTAAATTCGGGTTGGTTACTAGAACCTAATTTCAAGGCCTCCTTCAAAAGTGTTTGTTGTTCTTGCTCTACTTCTTCGTTCCTGAGAACATTTTCACAACCATAATCTTCAAAGGAATTAAATAAAACAACTGCTTATTTATGATCTTTCTGCATTTCTGATTGAATCATGACATGCACTGTTTCATTACTTCCCTGAAACTCTATGTCATTTGTTTGTTCACTGCTTGACCTCTTCATAAATGCATTTTCAAATTCCTCATCCATGTCTAGGCCACTTAGAATTTGAACAACCACATCATTCACAGAGGAAGAAAGATAATTTTGAGACACTTTGTCTTGCTGGAAATCTTGTTGAATGTCTTCATTAATTTTAAGAGATGGAAAATGACTTTGAACGACAATGTTTTTATCAGTTTTCTCTGTTTGCTCGTGATTAGCTTTCAACAATTCAAAGGAAGATAAACATAATGGAAGATAGTTTTTATTTGCAAGCCCACTTCTTTCTTCAGATTTAACATCATGCCTAGAGGGTTTCTGATCTCAAACATTATAAACATTTTGCTTTAACAATTTGAAAGAAGCAAATCACAATGGTAAGGTTTTTCCACCTGATTTAAAATCTTCTTCATTCTCTTCACTACTGTTATATGCACATTTTTCAATTTCTTTGGATTGTTGAACACACTCATTTTCAAATTCATCTTCGACCAATGATTGCAATTTTGAACTGACAAGAGCTTCTACATAACAAGTAACATGGTCATCAAACACATGAGAAGATTGTTGCAATTGTTTGTCAATTTGTTCTAGTAAATAAGTTTGATTTGGCATCAACACACATTTTTTTGCTTCAGTGATGATCTTAGAATTTTCTTTCAACAATTCAAATGAATAAAAGCATAAAGGTAAAGAATTTTCTTCAGCTGGTTCAGAACTTTATTCTTTGTAACTGTAATATGTAAGCTGATTTCCCTCAACATATTGCTGAAAAGGAACATCTTCCGATAGAAAACATGCAACTAGTTGTTCCAGGAAGTCAACATCACAATCATCATTATATTCATCATATATAGAAAAATTAGCAACGTCTGCAATGTCATCTAACAAGAACAAACTTAGAACATCAACCTGCTCTTCAATAGACCGATTTGCAAACTGATCTTCTTGACTGCTTACAAATGAATATATAAAACAATCAGCTCCATGTTTATCATTGGGTGGATCAGAAACTAACTTAGCACCTCCTTTCTAAAGAAACGGAATACAATCTTTTGCAAAACCCTCAACATTAAAGACTTCAAGAGGACCTGTGATATTATCAACTCTATGCTCAAGATTCCAATCAATTGTTTTTTTTCCATATTCACTTTCATCTTTTTGAGCATCGAACCCCTCATTTTGAATCTATTTACATGTTTGGATATTGTGTTGAATCTCCTGAGCATCATTAAACATTTCTTGTAAGGACTTAGGTATTCTTTCCATCAAAAGGAAATACAAATCTGGATGAAGAGTAATTGCATAATAGAGCATGACATCATCTTCAATGGGTTGAAATTTTTTAGGCAAATTGTAATAAATACTGAAAATTTTTCTACTTAATGTAGAAATAGTTTCATTGCTCTTCCTTTTTAAGGCATACAATTATGTAAGTTATAAATCTAAAGATTTTTTCTTGCCCCAAAACTTTAAAACGACATTCTTCAATTCCTCCCATGATCTAATTGTCTCTGGCTGCAAATGTTTAAACCATTATTTGGTATCTTCTTTCAAGGATTAAGAGAAGACTCTCATACAAACATCGTCATGATCAATCTCAAACAAATCTATAAAATGTTCAAACTCTTGGATGTGTTTTTCAGTTTTGATGGCATCAGGTTCTTCATCAAACATGAGTAGATACTTATAGTGCTTTGGAGGAAAATCATGAAGGATGTGAGGTAATTTTAAGGGTTTATATCTATGTTGAATCTTGGAGAGTGTTGGATCAAATACATGAAGTAAAATATCAGTCTTGATTTCATGAGACTCATCAACTTGGTTATGGTTATCACATGACTCAGATGGGAGATTTTGATCAGAACCACTGATAAAATGAGGAGATATATGTATAACTTTAAGAGGAGGATATACAATTTCAATATTCTCATGATCATCATTTGCATGCAGCAGGTAAAAAAAAATTGCTTAGCATGTTCAGAAAAAGACAAAAGGTAATTAATAACAAAAAATATTATGTCTTGGAAAAAGCTCAACTTTAGGTACTTGTTTTCTCCCATGATATGATTTCATACATTTTGTCATGGGGTCTCATTTTCCAATGGAGTCTCTGAATCGCATTTGAATCTTGAGTGGAATCGTCAATAAAATATTTAGGCTACTAAGTCTTTGGATAGTAGAGTCGCCATGAAAATTTTGAATTATAGATTCTTGAAAATGGAGTCGTCAGGTGAATGATATACAGTCTTTCTGTGTTTGAATACTTTTCACCATCAGTACTCAGATCTGAACTTTGTCATTTCTCACAGAGAAGATTTCACTTTCGTTCTCCGACAATGGCATCCAAATGTTAGCACTCTGTAAATTTTGTCTGACTGATGGACAAACGACAAAGGTAATTGTTTCAACCAACTTTAGGTTGGATTCTGACCCTTCCAACCAAAGAGGGCTCTCTCAGGGTATAGCTTGAAAATACTCAAAAGATCTAGCAATGCACACACAGAGCTCAGATTTTGCAATAGGATAAATTTTAAAAGTGGCAGGACAAAACAAGAGAGCAGGGTCATTGGAAAATGGGGTCGATTCCTAAAATCGTACGAAGATTTATAAGCTATGTATTCTAGAGGGACAAAGGCAAAATAAGTATGATATTCAGCCAAATAAGTAATATGGGATGGCAGTGGAAAAAAAGAAAAAACCATTATTACAAGAGGCGTCTGACTGGGAACGAATCTCTTGGTATGGTTTTTAGAAGAAGAAACATAAAGACATCCTACCAAAAATAGAGCACCAATCCAAGGTGAATTCTAAACCATGAACCAATAAACACATAACAAGTATAATAAATATGAGAAAAAGTACCATCAAGGTGAATTATTTCTTTTGCTTAAAGATTATCACTAGAAGAAAAACACATTCATGAATATGAAATACAAGAAAACATACTAAACATCAACACCATGATGAATATCGATTATTTAAGAAAACTTTCTCTGCTTATATTAAAATCCATAAGAAATCACAAAGTTTTCTGCTACAAGGGCAGACATTTCTCCAGCTAGTCGAACCCTTCATTTATCTTTTTAACACTATATATAGATAAATTACATATGAGACCCAAAAACGAATTATCTTCTCCAAAATTCCAAAAATAGATATTGGTTACAAAGGGAGTAACGTACCAAAACCGGACTCCTACTTTATAGGAAACATTACAAACAAAAAACCAAAATATTTGAGATCTTTACCCCGAATGTCATATGTCTACAAAATCACAAGATTCCCTGAAATATATTTGATTTAGCTGGGCATGTAGTTTCATTTTAACTTTTCAATTTCTTCATTTAATGTGTTAAGCCAGCTTAGTTGATCTTCTTCAGTACCTTTAACTGTCCTAGCTTTAACTTCCTCCCTCCGTTGTTTTTTCTTTTTACTCTCGCCATCTTGCGGGTAGTTTCCATCTGCATATCCATTAATAATCAAACATTTTGGAATAGGATTCAACCTAATTTCTTCACTCGATCCTGGTTTATCTGCAAATTTTGTGTGAAATTTTGTTGTCAGAAGTTGCACAGCATGTCTTTCTCTCTTTTTACTTGATAGCCTGTCATATTATTTGAATTTCCTCGTTTGTTGAAAACCGATTGATCTTTCTCCTCAACCCTTATTCATTTTCTAGGGAACATCAGCCTATTTCCCTCAGTGGTACATGAATTGGACGAGTGATTCAATTTGCAGTTATCCTGCTTTGGAATAAACCGTCAGTTACCCAAAATAGAGTAATTTCACCTGTGTTTTGAGTAACAATCACCATCGAGTACTAATCAGGGGCTATTGACGAAAGTTCTTAGAAGGGTAACCGTCTCTCACGCTCGACCATCGATTTCCAATTATGAGTCTTAAATCATTTATTTGGCAACGCTTACTTGGCATTGCATGGACGAATGGTACCCAAACAAGTATCTCAAGATGATTACACTGGCCGTCAAGTTTCCTTTCCACATGTGATTCTTGGATTTGCCACATTTAATGACACTTAACATGTGATTTCAGGGTGTGATGAAATGTTTTTGATTTCACCCACTTTTCCCCCCGAAATGCACCAAGTGGCGCTACATAATCCTGAGTTGAAACCACAGTTTTATTTTCGGTCCTCTTTCAAGAATTAACCTTCGTGCTAGTTCTCCACCTAAAATGATCCATGACCGTTGATATGTGGAGCCCCTGATCTGTGACCCATCGGGTCCCATCAACTCCTCATTGTCGCTAGCTTTAGCCTTCTCCTGCTATATTTGGACCTGTCTTCCAGTTTGTCACGCTTCCACATTATTTTAGTGCCTCGTTAAGTCTTGGAAACTAGATTTCTCACAGAAATTGTTATAGTGATAACAGTGTGGAAGGAACCTCTCTGTCTTACCGAGCCTTGTATTCAACATCGTTTTATTTGGAAGCTTAAGATTATTAAAGCCCGTATTAAATCACTGGCTGCCATCCATAAGAAACTTAATACACAAAGATTACTAGATCATGAAACAGAGATACAAATCCTTCTTCTAGTAGATGTCTGTGCGGGGGTCATTAGTGACAGTAGCCAAGTTTTAAAAGGTCTGGAAACTGAAAGAAATCATCTCCTTCTCAAAGAATAAGCCACTTGGAGACAACGATGCAAAACTACCTGGATTAAGTGTGGTGATCTCAACACCAAATACTTTCACAATTTCACTAGCTCATGAAGGAGAAAAAATCACATTTGGAAGATAGCAGATGTAGATGGCACTTGCCATAGCGGACAACAAGCTTTTAAATCAGTGGTTGTTAGACATTTTAAATCTTTTTTTGAGGTGAAGCTCTTGGAAAATTTACAGACTTCTGTCACAGTGGCAAGACTCTTTCCCCACATTGTATCTGAGGATGATTCACTTACACTTGACAGCCCTTGCACACTACAGGATATTAAGGTTTCTTTAAAATCCTTCTCCAAGGATAAAAGTCTAGGCCCTGATGGTTGGATGGTATAATTCTACTTTCACGTTTTTGACTTGGTTGGCTCGGATCTTCTAGAGCTTGTGGAAGAATATAGACTTAGTGGAAAGGTGGTTGGAGCTTTGAACTCAACCTTCCTTACTCTCATTCCTAAAGTTGTCAATCCTACTACCTTCGTCTATTATAAGCCTATTGCACTCTGCAATCTCTGTTATAAACTAATCTCAAAAATAACTGTGACCAGGATAAATCCCATTCTCTCACGGACCCTTTTGAAAGAACAGTTGGGATTTTTAAAAAGATGTAAGATCCTAGACATTATTGGAACTACCCAAGAGTTATTAAATAGTATCAAATCTAAAAATTCAAAGGTGCGTATCCTCAAACTGGACCTCAAGAAGGATTTCGATTACATCGACTGGGACTTCCTCAAATTGATTCTGACTCAAGACTGGTTTTATCCATTCAATGATCAAGTGGATCATGAGTTGTGTGGTTAGTGAAAACCTTTCCATATTGATTAATGGTGAATCCTCCTCTTTTTTTCACATGGGTAGAGGACTGCGGTAGGGTTGTCCCCTTTCACCTATGCTCTTCATTCTGGCTATGGAAGTATTGAGTCTTCTCCTCAAATCTGGCCAAGTTGATGGCAAGATCTCTAGAATCAAGGTGTCCAGGACTATCAATATTTTTCAATCTGTTTTGTCCAATGATGTTCTCATCATGACAAATGACTCATTTACAAGATTGGAAAGAGATAAAAGAGATTTTTAAAATCTTTTGCAGCGCCACGAGCTTATCGATCAATTGGGAAAAATTGACCTTCCACTTCACAAACCTGCAACAACAAACTTTGAATCATCTTAAAGGTATCTTTCCTTACACCTTTACTTATCTTTATTCTGGTCTCAAGTACCTGGGTTATTTCTTAACATCAGAGTCCTATAAGTTTCCAGATTGGAACTGGCTCATTGCTAAAGTTGAAAAAAACACTAGTTAGTGGTGCATGAGGTGGCTCTCCCTTGGAGGTCGGTTTACACTCATCAAAGTTGTTCTGGAAGGACTGCCAGTGTATTGGATGGCTCTTGTAGCCATCCCTACTACGATACTCACAAAACTCTGCCAATTGACTTATAATTTCCTATGGTTGGGATGCTCAAACCACTCCCGACAACACCTCTGCAATTGGGAAGCATTGGCAAAACCCAAACAAAAGGGGGGATGGGGGATCCGAAATTTATTTCATTTCATCCAAGCACTTGCAGCCAACTCCCTTTGGCGTGTGTTGAATACACCTGGCATTTGGCATTCTATTATCAAAGATAAGTATCTCTCACAGCACACAGTTACCAGTTGGCTCCTATCTAACACAGTTACCATTAAGGCGGCATCACTCTTCTGGAGAAATTTAACCAAATCCAAACAATGGATAACCCATTGGTTTTGTTGGAAGCTAGGAACGGACCACTCCATTACTCTTGGATGTGATCGCATACTTGGTATGGGCGATGCCACCATACTCCCTCCATGGCTGATAACGCATCTTCACTCAAAAAACATTTGGTATCTATACCAAGCTATAGATCGTTCAAGTTTGGTTTACTTCCTCCTATCCAGTGACACACTTGATCTCAACGCAGAGCTAGCTCCACATTGGAACACCCTATGCTCGACTTTAGCTCACTTGGGTATCCACTTAAACGATTTTGATGATCATCTTCAGTGGTCGGGGGTCAATCACTCTGGAAAAATTATATTCCATAATGCATACACATCCATCACAAACACGCTCTGGCACAACAATATCAAAGGCTAGAGAAAACAATTCTGGACCTGGCACCTACCTCCCAAGATAAAATTCTTCACTTGGCTCATGATCACTTACAAATTGAACACTTCGGATATCCTTCAAAGGAAGGGCTAGATTGGGCCAAATATTTTCCATCTTTGCCACAATGATGCAGAAACTGCGAACCACTTGTTCATCAAGTGTCCCTTCACCAGACAAGTTTGGGATAAAATTGCAATTGTGCTAAATCTTAAAACCACTTGGGACGGGCCTACTCTCGTCGACTGTCTTGACTATTGGACCCATAGGGAACACAAAATAAAGCAGCTTCCATCCCTGGCCTGTTGGTCTATTTGGATGGACAAGAATAAAAAAAAAACGAAAATGGGACTCCATCTACAAGCTCTACAGCTTGCAAAACACTTGGATTATTTAAAAACTGGATTGATATTCACTCTAAAAATCCAAGATTCCAATTTACAAACAGGATCCCTGACTTAGAAGACACTCCAATAGGTTGGTTCGATGGAGCAACATTCTCAAATTGCACTTAGAGCGACGCTGGAGGATTGATTAAAATCACAAAAAATACATCCTATAGATGGACCTTTAACTATGGTCCGGGAACCAGTACCAGGGTATAGTTATTAGGCGCCTGGGCCACTCTCTACTTGGCCTCCAGACTACATGTTGAAACTCTTCAAATTCTCGAGGACTCTAGAATAATTATTGAGTGGTTGAACAACAGGGGCGAACTACAAGTCTTCTCTCTTTTGGCTTGGAAGGAAAGAATCGGACTACTTCTACCTACTTTCAAAAATATCATATTCAAACATATCTATCGTAAAAACAACAAATCTACAGATAAAATATCAAAGGCAGCACTTCAGAGAAAAGAAGGCATTATAACATACAATCTCTGGTTAGATGATCATGAGGGGCCCCCCCATTTTCTAACACTTTTTAAAGATATGTTCCTTTTCATCTTAGCGGTCTTTTATGATCTGATATTTGAATACCACTCCTGGACTTTGTTTCAATTTTGAAGAATACTTTTGTCTGCTAGAATTTCTCGGGGTTTATCCTCTTCTTATTCTTGTGTATTTTTCAGACTCTTAGCAGTCCTCTTTCTTTTTTATGAACTTTCCCCCTTTTCTTTCCTAGAGACCACTAAGGGCGAAAGCTTCATATGACAGTTGTCACTTCAGCTGAGCTTTTTAATTCTTTGACTTGAGAACAAATTATATATCTAATATAATCGAGAAATTTTCCCGTTGGAAAAAAAGGTCTCTCCATCACTAGAACTCGAGGCATCCACAAAATCACTATCCTGGGAGACTCGAAGAGAACTATATGGCACCTTTAACTCAATTCTCTCCCAAGGGATATCCGATTAAGTTCTTTCTTCACCAAAATTCAAAGTGTCATACGGGATCTCGAATATGTAGAATCTTGGAACGTCCTTCGCCACCTCAATTCACATGTGGATCATTATGCCAATAAATGCACTTTAGGGGAAATGGTGGAATTGAATATTAATGGGAACATGGTCTTTCATCTCATTCCCTGACACCTCTACATGCATGGGAGACACCCCCCGGTCACCTTGTCATAACTTTCCTCGACCAACCCTTCTTTTTATTTACTCTGCCCACTCATTAGCTCATGTTTGTGGATTTGTGGAAGATGTCATGGCATTTTCTCTTGTCCTATACAACTATCATCGGGGGAGGGTCTAGTCTTGGATGGAATGGGAATTATTAACATCACCCCCTCATAATTTTCTATGTCTGGTTCTTCTTTCTATTCACTTTGCATGCTCTCCATCTCGTGTATGTGGGATGGAAGTGGAAGCCATGGTTGCATCATCAGTTCTATGCAATCATCAATAGGTGAGGGTTTGGCATTGAAAAATATGAGTAATAATTACCTCGTTATTTTGTCTATACTCAGATTTTACTGACCCATTCTAATCCCTATTTATTTCTAAATAGGAAATTACATGGATCAGTCTTCACTTTGACACTCACGGACTCAAGGTTCTCCTTGTCTCGGTTTTTTTTTCCAACGGATGCTCTATGGAGTGCCACAGGTTATCACCATTTAACTTTTTGGTGTAAAATCGAGATTTCAGGGTTTAGCGAGGTGTTAAACCAGTTTGGAAGTCAGAGATATTTGGAGAAGGGTCAGAAAATGGCATAAGAGATTAAATTTGTCGGAGGCGTTAAGTAAATCGGGCTTGAAAGGATATAGATCCACATCCGTTGAGATCAATGGTTGGGAGAGATTTTGGAGTTTGAAACGACGCAGAGGTTAAAGTATCTAAGCGGTCCTAAAATTCCAGTCGTGGTTTCCCTGCAAGGTACATGGCATATTCTAATGTATTTCGAGGTGAAAGGTGGGTTGCTTAGAAACCACTCCATCACACCCCCAAAATCACATGTTAAATATCATTAATTGAGTCTAATTTGAGGGCTACACGCGACAATGAAACTTGACGGCAAATCAAATCATCTCAAGAAACCTGCTTGTGTATCATTCGTTCGTGTAATGCCAAATAAGCGAAGTCAAATAACCGATTTCATACTCATCATTGAAATTTGATAACCGAACGTGAGAGGTCATCCCCATAAATATTTTTCGTCAGTAACCAATGATTATAATTAATTGTGACTGTTACTCAAAACCCAGGTGAGATTACTCTATTTTGGAAAATTAACAACTTATTCCAGAGCAAGATATCTGTCAATCGAATAGTTCGTCCAACTCAGGTGCAGTTTGAGGAAAATAGGCTCATGTTTCTTGACAAACTAAAGGAAGTCGAGGAGAAATATTCAACAGTTTTCAGCAAATCAAGAAGTTTGAAGAATATGACAGAATTATCAAATAAAAAGAGAAAAATGCATGTTTCACAAATCCTGACAATCAATCTCATGCAAAATCTGTCGATGAGCCACGAATAGGGGAAGATATCGAGTTGAATCATATTATGAATAATTTGATTATTAATGGATACAACACACAAGTTGGTGTAAGAAAAAAGGAAAAAAAACAACGAAAGAATGAAGCTAAATCTAAAACAGTCAAAAGCATTGAAGAAAATCAGCCTTGTTGGCTTGACACGTTAAAGGAAATTATTGAAAACCTAAAATTAAACTACATAACAAGATAAATCGAGTATATTTCAGGGAATCTTGTGATAATGTAGATAGATGGAATTTAGTGGTAAGATCTCAGATATTTCGATTTCTGTTTGTAACTGTTCCCCAGAAAGTAGGAGTTCGGTTTTGATGAGTTACTCCCTCTGTAACTGATGTCTATTTTTAGAATCTTGGAAAGAATGACAAATTTATTTTGGCCTCATATGTAATTTATCTATATATATTTTGTTAAAAAGATAAAAGAATGGTTCGATTGACTGAAAATGAGTCTTCTCTTGTATCAGGAAAAATTTGTGATTTATTATTAATTTTAATACAAGCAAAGAAGGTTTTCTTAAATAGTTGAGATTCATCGTGGTGTTGATGTTCAGTATGTTTTCTTGTATTTCATATTCATTAATTTGTTTTGCTGCTAGTAATAATATTTAAGTAAAATAAGGAATGCATCTTTTTTGTGCTCTTTTTCATATTGATTATACTTGTTATGTGTTTATTGGTTTATGATTCAGAATTCACCATTGATTAGTGTTATGTTTTCGATATTCAGTCTTTATGTTCATTTTTCTAAAGCTATACCAAAAAATTCATCCTCTGTTAGATGTATTTTGTTATGGTGGTCATTCATTTCTTTCCAACTGTCATCTCATATTGTTTATTTGGGTGAACACAGTGTTTGTTTTGTCTCTGTTCCCTCAAGAATACATAGCTTGTAAATCTTCATATGATTTCAAGAGTTGACCCCATTTCCCCATGGCTATGTTATCTTGTTTGTCTTGCCAACCCTTTTAAAAAACTTGTTCTATTACATAATCTGACCTATGTATGTCCATTGTCAAATATTTTTTAATATTTTTGGTCTCTACATGTTTGAGAGGGCTCTCTCTGGTTGAAAGGGTCGAAATCCAGCCTAAAGTTGGTTGAAACAGTTACCTATGTCGTTTGTTTATCAGCCGAACAAATTTACAGAGTGCCAACATTCTAGATCCGCTATCGTGGAACAAAGGTGAAATATTCCCTCGGAGAAACGACAAAGTTCAAATCTGAGTACTGATGGTGAAAAGTATTCAAATACAGAAAGATTGTACATCATTCACCTGGCAACTCTATTTTCAAGAATCTAGAATTCAAAAAAATTCATAGCGACTCCACTGTCCAAAGACTCAGTAGCGTGAAGATTTTATTGATGACTTCACTCAAGCTTGAAATTCGATTCAAAGACTCTACTGGAAGATGAGATCCCCTGACAAAGGTATGAAAGGACATTAAAGGAGAAAACAAGTACCTAAAGTTGAGTTTTTTTCAAGACATAATATTTTTTGTTAATAATTATCTTGTCATTTCCTGAATATGCTAAACAATTTATTTTTTACCCACTGCATTCAAATGATGATCATGAGAATCTTGAAGGTATATATCCTTCTCTTAAATTTATACATATATCTCCTCATTTTATCACCTATCTTGATCAAAATCTTTCATTTGGGTCATGTAATGACAATAGCCAAATTGATGAGCCTCGTGAAACCAAGGTTGATGTCTCACCTCTTGCACTTGATCCAATACCCTCCACGATTCAGCATAGATACAGTCATTTAAAATTACCTCACATCCTTCATGGTTTTCCTCCAAAGCACTATAAGTATCTACCTGTGTTTGATGGAGAACCTAATGCCATCACAACTGAAAAACACATCCAAGATTTTGAAAATTTTATAGATTTGTTTAAAATTAATCATGATGATGTTTGTATGAGGGTCTTCTCTCAATCCTTGAAAAATGATACCAAATATTGGTTTAGACATTGCAGTCAGACACAATTAGTTCATGGAAGGAATTGAAAAATGTATTTTTGAAGTTTTGGGACAAAAAGAAATATTTGGATCTACATCTTACAGAGTTTTATGCCTTAAAAAGACAGAGCAATGAAACTATTTATTCATTCAATAGAAGGTTTTTTAGTATTTAATACAATTTTCCCAAAGAAATTCAACCCATTGAAGTTGCTACCATGCTACATTATATAACAACTCTTTATCCAGATTTGTTTTTCCTCCTGATCGAAAGAAGACCGAAATCCTTACAACAAATGTTTAATGATGCTCGAGAGATTCAACACAATATCCAAGTATGTAAACAGATTTGAAATGAAGGGCTAGATGTTAAAAAACATGATAGTGAATATAAACAGAAAATAGTTGATTTGAATCTTGAGCGGAGAGTTAATAATATCATAGGTCTTCTTGAAGTTTTAAATGCTAATGATTTTGCAAATGATTATATTTCACTTATTGAAAGAGAAGACGTTAATTTAGCTTCTAATCCATCACATGATAAGCATAGGGATGATTGTTTTATGTATTCATTTGTAGAAAGTCAAGAAGATGAATTTGCAAATCAGCTTGTTGAAGAGAAAGTTGATGTTTCAAGCTTGTCCTTGTTATATGACATTGCAGATGTTGATTTGTCTATATATGATTAATATGATAATAATTATGATGTTAACCTTTAGAACAACCAGCTACATTTTCTCTATCATAAAACGTTATTTTTCAGTAGTGTAATGAGAGCAATCAGTGTGCATATCACGGTTACAAAGAAAAAAGTATTGAATCAGCTGAAGGAAATTATTTACCTTTATGTTTTTTTTCATTTAAATTATTGAAAGAAAATTCTAAGATCACTAAAGGAAATGAATGTGTGTTGATGTCAAATCACATTGATTCACTGGAAAAAATTGACAAAAAATTGAAGCAATATTCTCATGTGTTTGATGACCATGTTACTTGTTATGTAGAAAGTCTTGTCAGTTCAAAATTGCAGTCATTGGT
>JZKD02S1725106.1:0-28235 GCA_000966675.3 Picea glauca
TGTTTATTTATTACTACTCACTTTTGGATAATAATTCTACATTGATTTAACATTTGAATAAAAAGGATTATAATTACGTTATTACTGATTCACCCCCCCTCTCAGTAATCCAACATGATCAACGTTTAAATGATTGGGATGAAAATTTTCCTCCAAGTGAGGAGTTTCAATGTACCGATGAAGATTTCAAATGCACCAATGAAAATGATGGAGAAATTACCTCAAGTGGAAATTTTAAAAGCAATGAAGATGATTATGACAATGGTGGACACTTTTTTTTCGAGTGGGGAATTTAAAGACAACAATGTTGGTGATTATGAATTTCCTCCTGGTGAGGATTTTGAAGGTACTGATGAAGAGTTTCCTCCAAGTGAGGATTTCCAAGGAACGAATAAGGATGAAGAATAATTTCCCCCAAGTGGGGATTTTAAAATTAATGATGACGATTATGGAAATGATGGACAATCCTTCTCGAATGAGGAATTTAAAAGAAGCAATGTTGGTGTTGATTATTTCCCTCAAAGTGAGGATTTTGAAGGAACCGATGAGGATAATGAAAATTTTCCTCCAAGTGAGGATTTTGAAGCTAGTAATGAGGATGATGAAGATTATATTTCAAGTGATGATTTTCAAAGTAGGGAAGATGATTATGCCATTGGTGGTCACTCTTTCCCGAGTGATAAATTAAAAAGAAACAATGTTGATGTTGATTTTCCTCCAAGTGAGGATTTTCAAGATACTGATGAAGGTTTTCAATGCACTGAGCAAGATGGTGAAAATTTTCACTCAAGTGGGGATTTTGAAAGAAATGAAGATGACTATGTAAATAGTGGACATAATGTTGATGATTATTTTCCTCCAAATGATTATGTTGATGATGATGTTCTCAAACATTCAGCTGCAACATATGAAAATGTTCGACATTCTCTAGTTCAGTCTCCTAACAATGTTTTTATTGATACTCCTTGTGGTGATAAGGAAAATCCTTTTAGTGAGGATGATGAAATAGTGGAGACATACCAAAGAAACATTGTGTCTAGGACCAATATTAGACCTTTTTATATCAATCCAAATCATTCTTTACAAGGTCTAGGAAAGAATTTCTCACTAAATCAATTTCCATAAGTGAATTGATTTCAAGTGAATGCTATCAAAAAAATTGTTTGAAAAGCATGGTGTACATGTATGCCTTGAATAAAAGGAAGACATATTTTTCAATGAATAAGAGCATGAAAAATTCATATTTGATGGGGTGCATGACATCTACCAATATAGGATATGATTATCACATTGGGAATATTTTACTTTGCATAAAGGATTTCAAAAAAATTCACTCAATTGGTAATATTCATCTATCAAGAATCCAGACAAGGTTGGAAAAAGATTCATCATTTTATTCAAATGTACATCAAGGACGAGAGAGTGGGCCATTCACAAACACTACATTGTCATGGATATGCGATTTCTTTTCCAATCATGGAGAGTGTATGCCATATAGAGACACAATACATATTCTAGATAATTTTTCAAGGAGGGAAATCTACAACTTGTACAAAGGATATGTTGAAGGTGTTGAAGGAAATGGTAGTTTTATTACATATGCATATTTTACAAGAATATGGAAGAAACAATTCAACAATGTTCGTATTCCTAAGAAGTCAAGGATGGGGATTTGTGGTATATGTGCTACTCTTAAATCAAGAAGAGATAAATCTGAAGGGGTAGAAAGAGGTATGTATTTACTATTTTTTTTTTTTAAATTGAATAGTTATCAACTATGAAAACATAAGATCAATATTTCCATTTTATGTCATGTGCAGATTCCATAATCAAAGCACTTCAAGAACATTAGAATCAACAATCAAGTGAAAGACAAAAGTTGTACAAACATTGGAAGAAGTGTTATGATGTTCCAAACAAATATTTAGGTATGATAATTGATGGCATGGACCAAAAGAAAACACTTCTACCACATTTTGTTCGTACACCCAATAATTTACAGGAAGATAATTTCATTCAGTTTCATTTGGTTGGTTGTATGGTTTTTAATGGAAAAGGTGTCCAAGATTTTACTTCACAGCTCCAAATATTCATAATGATGAAAATATTACCATCACCATAATTCATCATGTGCTCACTCATTGGTCTAGAAATCTTCCTCAAGTTCTCTATCTACAGTTGGACAACACTAGTCGTGAAAATAAAAATCAATTTGTGTTTGGATATCTAAGCATGCTTGTTGAAATGAGAATATTTCAAAAGGTGAAATTTGGTTTCCTTCTTGTTGGACACACTCATGATCATATTGATCAAATGTTCAGTCATTTTTCAGTAACATTGAAGAGGGAAAATGTTGGAAGTCTACCATCATTGATTGAATGTATCAAGAAATCATACATTCTAGATCCTGTTTTTCATATATTAGAAGAAACTATTGACATGTGAAGATTTATTCAGGTATCACATCATGAAGAAAAATGTATTGAGTATCTTAATGACATTAGCTTCCAACATCAATTTTGTTTCCAAAAAATTGACGGGAAAACACTTATATGGGGAAAGAAATATTCAACTACTACAGAATGGGGAAAGAAATATTCATCAGGTTCATCATTTTTGAAGTTCATTCCAGACCGTCCAATTTTTGCATGAAAGTTATTAATTTTACAATCAGTTGCTGCAATCCATAATGCACGAAGGCATAATAGAGATGTATATTATTCTGAATGCCTGGAAGAAATTAAAAATTCCATTAAGGATACATATGAGTACTTTGATGTTGTTGGTTCTGTTTGGAGGGAGTCTTTTTTCAATAGTCAAAGTGACATAATTTCAAGCTCAACAAATGAATATACATTGTTGAGGAGTCCATTTCATTGGCCAAAAAATATGCCAAGCGTATCTGAAGAAAAAAACATTGTTGAAGTTCAAGAATCTCAGGGTGCTATTAAGTTTACACAAGAAGAGGAAAGAGAAATGTATATTGGTTAGCGGAGGTCACGTGCACAACATGAAGCCATGGAAGACTTTTACAGGGGTTCTTACAAGATATTAAGGAGGGTGGCATGATTGTAGTTTTAGCGACTGAAGATCCACATGGTTATCCATTCTGGATAGGAAAGGTTATAAATATTGAGAAAGAAAATGATGATATTATTGAAATTGAAGTGCATTGGTATGAAACAAGTACACACCCATTCAATGGTGTGTACAAGCCATAGATGGTGGTTGAGAAACATGTCAATAGAAAGAGAAAAGGAAAGGGTCAAAATACAACTCGTCGTTGCACTGACCTCTTAAAATTAGATGATGTTGACATACTTGTTTATGACTTCAATTTGACAAAGAGAGGAAGTCTTCGCTCCAAGACAACAAATATTATCAAGAGGTTGTTGCCACAAGAAATAAGTGCAAGATGAGAGTTTGTTGAACCTAGTTGTAGATCTAAAAGGCATTTGACATCTAAAATGTTGGGCATACATGTAGACTTAGATGGTGTATTCATCGACAATAGAGAAGAGTATGGATCATCTACATCTTCATCAAAACATTCATATGAAGACAATGTAGACTCTAATGGTATTTCAGAAACCATGAGTCAATCTGAATAAGTGTATGGAACATTTTACGAATTTTTGATCCATATGATGTTTGTATGGTAACTAAAAAAGAGCATTGAACTTACATATGATCTTACATGAAGTTATGAATCTTTTGTTATGTTTTATGAATGATATGTTTTTTATTATGGATAATATAATAAAATTTCTTAGCTCATATGTTTTGAATATGGTTAATATAACAATACTTTTAAGAAATTATCTATGTTTCATTCAATGTAACTTGTATTTACTTTTTTATTAGTAAAAGTAAAAAATTATTAAAAAGTGATGTTGATTTTTTAAAGTATATTGAGATATTTTCATGGAATTATGTATTACCTTATGCTTTGTGTGATAATAACATTTAAAAAGTAAACATTTAAGGGTTGATTTTATGATTTTGTTTACAATAATTATGATTTCTTTTACCACATTATAAAAATGTGTCATTTTCATACCCCAATTTTAGAATGGGTGCTACCGGTAGCAACACTTTTCAATTTGATGGTTGATTTCGAGGTTTTGGTTTTAATGGTACAAAGTGATAAAAATATGATTTCAAATGATCTCAAAATTTAACGTTTTGAAAAGAAAAAAAAAATCAAAAACATCTTATTTGTTTTTAGGTGCTGATTTTAAGGTTTTTCTAAGCTACTGTCTAAGTTTTGAAGGCCATGTTTGAAAAATGTTGTAATTTTGACCCCGTTTTAAAAAATGGTGCTACCGGTAGCACCACTTTTTGATTTGGGGGTTGATTTTGATGTTTTTTATGCAAAAATATGGGTTTTTTGGGCTAGAGTTCTCGTTTTGAGGTCACAGTTCTCATTAATTTGGTAATTATGTTTCATCAGATATAGTCTTTTTATTGGATGGTTGGATTTGTCTAGGGTTCGATTTAGTGGCCATTTGATTACTTTTAGGGGAAAAAGACTAACTACCTTTCTCCTTCTATCCTTATTTTAAACAATTTGAACACATTTGAAATAAGGACACAAGAAAACTACCTGAACTTATATGTCGAAGGATAATTTTACTTCTTTTACTAGAGTCTACTATACTCGTAACAATGTTTACCATGTGCGTTTACCTCATTTTCTTTGGGGGTAATTGTTTTAAACTAGTTTTAACAATTCTTTGGATTACATCGATGCAACACATTATTTATTTGTCTTACATCACCGTGTCACCTATCATCAATTTGTGCATTTCGGGGGTGAGCTAAAGTGATTTCATAGTACCACTCGTACATATTGACATGAATAAGGTGATGAGACACTATCTCCCTATTGAGTCTTCTTTTTGACATCCATAGTCACCTTAATATTGCACCCTATATTGATTATGTTGCCTTAAAAACATGAGTAATCCACTCATTTTTCCTGATGATACACTCATCTAACTATCTCTTGGTGTACATGAGGTAATAAAAAATTTCCTATGATTTTCATGGTTTATTTATAGATAGAATAATTATTTAGGTGATCTATTCTAGCTAATAGCCTCGTTGTGGAAATCCTATTAAGATAGGGTTCTAAGACAATGCTCCAGGTCATCTGGTACCTGCACTAGAAGTCATTTAGTACCCGCACTGGAAGTCATCTGGTACCCGCACTGGAAGTCATTCAGTACCTGCGCTGGAAGTCATCTGGTACCTTCATTGGAAGTCATCCGATACCTGTGTTGGAAGTTATCTGGTACCCACATTATAGGTCGTCTAGTACCCACACTAGAAGTCATCTGGTACTTGCACCAGAACATTCCATAAACCATATGGTACTTGCATCATAAGTCATCCAGTACCTGTACCTGAAAATATGGATGTGATCAAATTAATGGATATTTTGATGAGTTCGAGGAGACAGTTGGTGAATGAAAACATATATTCTAAGTCTATATGATATTTCTTCATCCTCATGCACTTCGTGTCATGAGGATGAAGGAACTTTAAAACAAGAAAGTAGTGTATTAAGTAAATTTAGATTTGATACAGTTACTGTTTAGCCATCTATTACCTCGATTGTATCAAGATGTTTCTCTTATAAAGAGGGTCTGTAGGTGAATGAAAGAGAGTCGAATATTGTTGTGTTGTTACAGTTTCATTATGAACACATATTTTTTGCAAACTAATTTGCTAAAGGTTAAGACAAAGTGGAACTTGTTGATCTTGTGTGTCTCTTAGAATCTATCATTCTGTGAGGTTCTTTTAAGGTTCCCTGTTGGCATTGGCAAGGGCCCATCGGTCCAACTTGGTGAGATTGTTGTAAATTATAGTGTAGATATGATTTTTGTACTCGTTCATTATGATCTGGTACTGATTTGTGATCGTCCTGTACCTGCTAGTCATTCATCGGGTACCTAGTGTTGTCTTTGTTAATTTGATCTCTCATTTGGTTTCAACACAGTATAGATTTCAAGTGTGAACATGGTGTGAATTATGATATGCTATTATGAGTGTGATGAGTTTGGTGCACCAACATTGTAGGAATTATACTTAGTTCATTTTCAATAATATGGAATGTTAAAATAGTTGCAAAAATTTATGAAGCATGATCATTTTCATTACTAAATCTGTGTTCTTAGAATTTATTTTGAATTGCAAAGTGTGTTAGTACATGGGCAACTCAATAATCCATAGTTTGTATTACAAGAGACATCAAATGGAAATTCTCCATCAGACCTCTTCTCCCTTTGTATAAATGAAGTGATTTTTCAAATTGTGAGATTGTATGAGAATTCCCGTCTTACTTCATTCGTTTGATTTTAAAAAAGTGTGAGAAGAATCAAATGGGATTTCTTAGTTAAGTGTGTAATTACAGAGACATGACATGATTCCATGTTTTGTATTTCATGAGCCAGTAAATGGAAAACCTTGTTTCATGTACTAGTTATTTGTTGAAGTAGAATAGTCTTTGGAATGCATTTGAATCTTGCAAAGTGTGTGAAGTATAGACTAGAAAGAATTTTCATAGTGATTTTCTATTGGATTTCATATTAAGGATTATGATTAGAGTTTAGGTAAAATAGTGTGTGTATCTGAAAATGATTTAATTGCTACTATACTCACTAGACATAGTTAAAGTATCTATTTCCGACACATATGGTGTAACAACTATATTGATTACAAATCTTGGTTGACATATTAATGATTGGCAATATATTTTACATATAATTTCACTAACATTTTTCCGTCCTTATCGGGGAGTTCTAAATGGTAATAGGTAGTGTTTGAATTAGATTGATTTGATGTTTTTGGATTGGTTTTAAGGAGTACCTAAGGGCGAAGAGAAGATGGTAAGATGAGAGTTAAGAACCTATGCATCCAATTTGGTGGGGTCAATCCAAATATAGGTTTTCATCTTCCATTTAATAGTTAGAATTTGACTTTTGTTAGAATTGGATTTTTTTTCTTTTATATGAGTCGACTTAGGGATAGTAAAGGTATATTTATTGCAACAAAAAATCCATAAAATGTATTTGGTCCAAGAAAAACCTTTCCCACTAATTTTGTTGATCTCTATGCAGGAAAATTTTTCAAAGGAGAAAGTTCAGAAGCAGTAATTGAAAATATAGTAAAATACCCTGACGTTGAAGCTACAATGCAATTTGAAAGAATATCATACCAAGTAGGAGGACAAGAAGTGTTGACCCAATCAGAAGAAGAAATTGGAAAGGAAACAAATGCAGTGGTAGACGAGGTTGAATCTGCAGTTGGAGCAGTACATAAAGTATTGGAAAACTTAAATATCCCAACTAATCCAGTGGTGGAACAATCACCTAGTGGGGAAACATCGCATATATCCCATAAATGGTTGTTCATAAATATGGAAAATCAAGAAATGAATGAAAACAATGAGACAAAGACATTTGGATTTCCGATACTAAACATTACCATAAATGTCACCATGAAGAATATTCCATTGTCATCACTGCCTCACTTTCATGGTATGTCATCTGAGGACACTGATTCATTTCTGTTTCATTTTGATATACTATGCAAAAGTTATAATTAGATAGACAATGCTAAAAAAATAAAATTATTTCTAGCCACACTGAAAGACTCAACACTCAGATGGTTCATGAGTTTAGGGGAACATAGTATTTAATCCTGGGATGGAATGAAGGAAACTTTTCTCCAAAATTATTAGGATTATTGTAGACATAGAGATGTAAGGAATTCCATATTCAAGATGAAAAAATATGAGGAGGAAATCCTAAAGGATTACTTGGAAAGGTTCCTTTATAACTACCAACAGACCAAACAATTTTCCCTTGACACAAACACGATTAGGACTATTTTTCTGAAGGGTGTAAGGGATGAATTTATAGAAGTGTTGAGCCTCATGAGCTATGGACATGTATACTAAAAACCATTCTCTTATATTTCTGAGTATTGTAAAAACTACTTCCATATTCAAGCCAAAAATAGGAAAAGTTCAAGAGACCCTGTAAACATAATTGCTAAGCCTACTACAGGAGGTGTCACAAGAATGGAACTGGGAAATATGTGAAAGAATTTCAAAATATATATCCTAAATACAATCGGAATACACTTGGATACCCTTAAAATCAAGAGTAAACGAGAGGAAGAGAATGCTTCCTTGGAAATTTTTTGTCCTTGATGTAGGAAGAGACACCTTGAGAAGGAGTGCCATGTTAATGTCATATAAGTTTGTGGAATTTGCATGGAGGATCATACTACTGAGAGGTTCCATTCACTTCCTGACCTTCAGGATATCTATAAGGGAGGAGTAGATCCCCAATACACATCGTATCCCCCTAAGAGACTATTGAGGAAACAAAGTCCTAACATGTTCCCAGATCCCTCCATGCAATACCCACCACAATAATGGGTCCATCCAATGCCTTATTCCTAGTAGACACCTCAGCAACCCCAAGTCCATCGTTGGAAATAGGAATGGAGGGGAAATGCCTATGGGAATGCCCCTTTGTAGACACCATCTTTTCCTACATACCCACAGTACCTTCTAATATATCTCATCTTTTTACATGATTTAATCCACCTTCACTACCTCCACCTCCTCAACTACAGAAAAAACTTACATTGCCCATGAATCTAAACCAGAAGCAACAAATGAAATCTCCACTTAATCCAAATCCTCCTTGTCTTACTCCAATTCCTGCACATCTGATTGCAAATCCTAATAATAGACCTACTCAACATGTACAAAATATGGAATTACATACCTTCCTTACTTATGTCATTACCTCATCTCCATTAAATTAAATTCAATTAATATATGGGACGATATTAAATAAAACAAATTCTATAGTGGTTATCCAAGAAGACCAATAAGAAAATCAATGAGATGAAGATAAAGACACCCTTAATATAGAGTAAAATCCTCCCGATATTCCATCCAGACCTACCCCACAACCTGAAATACCTCAAGAAAATAATCATCCACCTTATCTAGAAAGGTTGCTTGTAAAGAAGCCCGAGGTTCCTTTACAACATAATTTAGAAGTTGAATTAAGAAATATATGTGTAAAGATTCTCCTACTACAAGCTATTAAGGATATTTTTATCTATTCCAAGATTGTAAGGGACCTTTGCATTAAAATTCATGGAAGAAAAAGAAAGGAGCCTCCTGTTATACAGGTGGTTGGACAATTGTCAGAATTCATATCAGAAATTCCATTTAAATAAAATGACTCAGGGAACCCAGTGGTAACCATATAAATGAATGGAATTTTCTTTACCAAATACACTTATTGATATGAGATCAACAATAAATGTTATGCCTATTGGTACCATGCAAAAACTGCAACTAAATCACTTAATGCCAACCTAGACCCTATTGGAATTAGCATATAAATCGATCATTAGTCAAACAGGAAGTCTGGATGATGTAACAGTCACCCTATCTTCCTGGGAGTATCCTTTAGACTTATTGATAACTCATCCAAAATCCTCCAAACCCAAACATCCATTTGTTCTTGGTCGACCTTGGTTGGCCACTATTGATGCATTCATTGGTTGTCGGTTGGAGAGATGACAATTTCCAATGGAACCCACAACCAAAATCTTACTCTATTCCCTCCTACCCAACCAACAACCAAAATTCCTTTATGGTTAGAGAATCCATATGGGGAGGAGGAATGTGCTCAACCCTTGTTAACAATTGAACAAATAACAGTTTTTCAAGAACCAACCAAAGATCATGTTTTAAGCCAATTCTTAGCTGAGAGTGAATGTATTGAATATCCATAATCTTTTCAGGAATATAAACATATTTTCATCTATGAATTCTAGGAACTCTGTCATCCTTCTAACTTGTTTAATATGACAACAATGAACGAAAGTAGAGATCCACTTATGAAATCGGTCCAAATGAACCTTCTGAAGTGTCTTTATATCAATTCTAATTTGGAAGTTGAATGTAAAGATCAATTGATTCAAATGATTCAATAACAGTTTGATTCCTTTACATGGGACTATTCTGACATGAAAGGGATCCACCCAGATACTTGTATCCATAACATTTATACCAATGATCCAATCATACCTATTAGGAAACCTCAAAGGGGTATGAATCCATCCTTGAAGGATATAGTGAAAGAAGAGTTGTAAAATCTCTTAAATGTAAATTTTATCTATCCCATTTCAGATAGTAAGTGGGTATCTCCATTAGTCATTGTTCCTAAGAAAAATATCAAGTGGAGAATTTGTGTGGATTTTACAGAGCTAAATAAGGCTATCTTTAAACATTATTTTCCTTTTCCTTTTATAGATCAAGTGTTGGACCATTTGTCTCGGAAAAAGTAATTTTCCTTCCTGGATGGGTTCAGTGGTTATAACTAGATCCAAATTGTACCATAGGATTAGGAGAAGACCAATTTTACTTTACCATGGGGTACTAATGCTTATAGGGTCCTTCCCTTTGGGTTATGGAATTCCCCTACCACCTTTTAATGGACTGTCCTGGACATATTTTCTGATTTAACCCATGATTGTGTGGAAGTCTATATGGATGACTTCACAATATATGGGGATGATTTTCAACAAGCCTTATACAACCTAAAGAATGTGTTGATCAGATGTAAAGAAAATAACCTTTCCCTCAGCCATGAAAAATCCAAAATGATGTTCATTGAGGGGGTTATTTTAGGCCATCATATTTCTGGTACCAGAATAAGGTAAGATCATGCTAAAATTGAAATCATTTCTAGAATCAAAATCCCTAGTTCCCCAAAATATGTTAGAATCTTCTTAGGGAATGTTGGATATTATAGAAGATTTATTCAAAATTTTACAAACCTAGCTGCCCCACTGTTCAAAATGTTAGCAAAGGATGTTGAATTCCATTGGGATCCTCAATGCCAAATTTATTTTGAAATTTTAAAACATAAGCTTTCAATTGCTCCCATTATGAGAGGACCATATTGGTCCCTTCCTTTCCATATTTTCACTTATGCCTCAGATATAAATATGGGTGATGTTTTGGGCCAAAGAGAAAATGAAGTTCCCTATGCTATCTATTTTGTCAGCAAAAACCTATCTCCTACTGAGATAAACTATATGGTTACTAAAAAATATTTCTTTGCATTAGTTCATTCCATTAACAAATTCCAACATTATATAATTGGGTATGAAGTCTTTGTACACACCGATCACTCATCTATTAGATTTTTAATTAATGAACATGTCACAAATTCTAGAGTTATCAGATGGTTGTTATTGTTACAAGAATTCAACATTACTATTATAGATAGATCTAGGAGAGATAATCCTGTTGTTGATGTTTTGTCCAGACGTATTCGTACAGGAGAGAATACACCAATTAATGATAATTTTCCTGACAAAAACTTGTTCCCTATATCTACTTACATTGCTTGGTATGCAGATGTGGCGAATTATCTAGTAATAGAGAAATTATTTCAAGATCTATCCTCTTGGGAAAAACAAATAATCATTCAACTAAGTGATAATTACATGTGGCATGACTATTGTTTATACCACTCTGGGCCTGATTTGGTGATTAGAATATGTGTATGGGAAGATGAGATGCATAACATTCTTAAAGCCTTCCATGATGGGATATGTGGTGGGAAGTTTTTTGACGAGAGGACAACATACGAAAATTATAGTCAGGCTATTATTGGCCAACCATTTTTAAAGATGCAAAGAAGTATGTGGCTAGCTGTGATGATTTCCAAAGGATGGGGAAGCCAACTTCAGTTGATGAGATGCCTCTTTAAACACAGGTAGTAATCAAACCTTTTGAAAAATGGGCATTATATTTTGTAGGACCAATAAACTCTATGTCTAGAAGGAAAATGTACATATTGGTTTGTACAGATTATGTGAAAAAATGTGTAGAGGCTAAATCCTTGTATTTCGCAAATGAACAGTCCATTTTTGATATTCTATTTGAAGAAATATTTACCTGATTTGGTGTTCCTAGAGAGATAGTGACATACCATGGGACCCAATTTACTTCTACTCTAGTCAAATCCAACACAGAGCAATATCATATCAGGCAATGGAAATCTACACCTTACCACCCCTAAGAAAATGGATAGGTGGAGTCAACCATTAAGGTGATAGAGGCCATTCTAAAAAAAACAGTTCAATTGCACCATAAAGGCTAGGATGATAGGTTTCCTGAATCCTTATGGGATTACCGACCATCCTGGAGAAACAACGCAGGTCATAACCCCTATGAATTGGTGTACGGGAAGAAGGTGTTGATCCCCATAGAATTTCAAGTAAAGACCTTTAGTACATCCATGTAATTGGGAATGGACCTAGATGAGGCACATAAATAGAGTATAATGCAGTTGAATGAACTTGATGAGATTAGGCAGGATTCTCTTCATAGAACCACACTCATTCAAAATCAAAGGGATAAATTGCATGAAAAAATTATTAAGTAAAAGTGATTTCATCCAGGTGACTTGGTCCTATTGTATGACAATAGGTTTAAAATTTTTAAAAGAAAACTGTCAACCCGATGGTTGGGACCGTATGAAGTGGATACAATCTATGACAACAGTTCAGTTAAGATAAAAACCATTGATGTATATCAAACTTCCTTTCTTATAAATGGGAACCACTTGAAGGTCTATCCAAATCCCTTGTCTAAAGAATATTTTTTCAAGCACCTTCTTCAGAGTTTTGAAATGCAACTAGTAAGCGAGCATAGTTCTCCCCCTGCTAATCCACCAATGTAAGTATCTTGTGATATGATTTAAACTAGTACATATGTGTATGGTTTATAGATATAGGTTTGTGTGATTTATAAAATTGAGCTAACTATGATCTTTATTTGTATATCATTCATGATAAGGGATCCTCACTAAGTTTTCTTTGACGACTCTAACAAGCGGGAACTATCCCTGGCTTGAAATATTTTTAAATGGATAGTAGTAGTTATATTTTATCTTTATAATAAAATGGAAGTGTTAATAGTTTTGGTGGTCTCATTGGGATCTAAAGGGGGATCTTTTTGTATTTCAGTAGAAGAATATTTTCCAAACTAAGAACTCTTGCAGAATTTGGAACCTAATTTTACCCTACCTATCACTTCTACCTCAATTTAAATTTTCTATACATGTGTGTTACATTTAGTTTTCAATAATAATACTTCAGACCTACAGGTTCTGATATTTAACTCAGTATTTAACATTCTGTTACCTGTTGGAAGATTCAACACCTTTAGTTTTGAATCTTGGACAAAAACACTTGCATTCTGATCCAGTACCAGCTTGAAACTCAGAGTATTCCAGCCATAATGTGAGGCATGAAAGTTCCAGTTTAAAGATCATAAGACCAGGCACCTTATCAAGTGCATTCGATACTGCAGAGTCATGTTCTGGTACTGCAAAATATTTTTATCGTATTGTCCTATTCCGATACTGTAAAATCTTGTTCTAGTACTATCCTGTTCTGATAATAGTTAATAATATGGTACTAGTGCAAAAGTAGTATGATCATTTTCATGTACTTGACATTATTTCCAATTCAGGTAGTTGGAGGTATGAGCTAATTGTTTTATGTTCTTTCTATCAATGAATAATTTAAGTCTTGTGCTAAATCGTTCCTTACTTTTATGTACACCGTCCTTCTAAATTATTATACTTAAACGTATCATCCTTATCATCCTTTAAAGAGATACTTCCACAGTTGGATCTTTTTTGTTGGGTATGTCAATGGGTGCATATGCCTTATGATTACCTCATCATTTTAAAAAGTGACTTTTGTTATTAATAGTTGATATTATCTATTGAAAAGGGTTGACACCATTATGCCTAATACTAACATAGTTGATTTGATGAGTTCTTATCCAAATTTCTCTTTACAAGATTCTCTTGGGAGGCATTAATGAAAACCTCATATGGTGGACCGCTCTTGTAAAACCTTAATGGAATTTCATGAGAATCCTAACAGGGTCAACTAGAGGTACCTCTTAGTCATTATTCGAGATGTTCCATTATACATTGAATAACTGCGATTGCAGGCTAATTTGGATTATGTCACCCTTGGGATAAATACACACAATCAATTATGTTCGTAATAAATCTAAAACACTCTCGCCACCTACATTCCTTATACTCTAAATATGTCAATGAACAATATACATCATTCTAAATCTTTTGAGTAAAATAATAAAAGGAAGTATCAACAAGTACAGGTAAACCCATCGGGGTACTGAACAGGCCTGCTAGCAGCGGGGTTATGTTGGGTAAAGGGAGTTGAAAAAAATACATTGGCACACCTAAAACTAAATTAAATACATTGGATCTCATTCTAAAGAAATCATTATTAAAATTAAGGCCAGGAGATGAAATTTATATCTCTTGGATGGTGCCCTTAAGAAGCTTCTAGTATCCACTTTAGGGTTCTTTATTTTAAAATAGATCTTTTTTCATGTAAGTGGGACCCTCAGTCTAGGTAATTCACCCTACCTAAACAAGAAGAGATTTATTTCTAGTAAACTTGGATAAGGACAAGTTAATCATCTTAGGATGTATTATTTTATGTGTTCCCTTCTTCTGATGGCATGAAACCATAACTATGTCACTTTTATTTTACAGGTAATATAAGCAGGGGGACTATTAGTTAAAATAATTATGAAATATCTTGTCCAACATCTTATAATCATATTAGAGTCACATCCAAACCTTTTCTTCTAATTATTTCTCACAACAGGTTGGACATGACTTAGTGTCAAATCATTAACGATCTGATCTACTACTCATGACCAGACATCCTAAAACAAGTTGCTCGTACTACTTCATTGCCATCATAACTATAATTTGAAAATTATAATAGATTACACTCATCTAAATGGCATCACCATTCATATGATTGTTATTATAACCGATATATAATTTACAAACCTTTGTCATTATACCACCTTTACTACTCGGGTTGGTTACTTTTCCCAAGTCCGTGACCTTGTTCCCATACCAAACCATCTTATCGAGAAACCTTGGTTCACTATGTTAAGTTGATAATTTCTTTCAAGACAGGAATGGGGGTTGATCACCATGAACTTGTTTTTATGGTGTTTCGAGAGACAAAGGAATATAAGGCACATAGAGAAAATTTTGAACAGGTTGGATTGGTACCCTTTTTAGAACAGTTTCTAGGCCACCATGATGAAATGTCTGAGGCCTTTTCACAGGGTTATGATTGTGAGACCGTTCAGTTGGGGAGTATAAAGATTCAGGTCATGGAAGCTTCTATAGAAGAAGACACTGGCTTACCACTGGAAGGTGAAAACTATTTTAAGGTATGGTGATTGACCAACAACTCTTCCAGAATTGTTTAGTGTCATTGCATTCAAATATGGATTGGGAAAAAGGTATTCCTCACCAATGGGTTAAACCAGAGTATTGGGCAATTCTTTCCAGCCTACAAATATTTCTAACCTATGAAGGTAGGTATGCCATCACCTTCCTTTACCATTTAAGACTACTATTTCATTTTGAGGATGGTCCAAAGATTAATTTCCCATTCTTTTTATGGACGAGTTTAAGTAAGATGGATAGAGGAGTTAGATATGCTGCCAAGAATCTAGAGACAAGTCTCTATCATCATAGTTTAAACAAATTATTGGTTGTATATAAATTAAAGAAACGAGGAAGTAGTTGGAAACAATTAATTACTTGAGAATTTACCATAGAAGAGACTACTACAATCCATACTAAAGGTACCCCTGAGTATATAGGAAAAGGAAGAAAAGGGAAGGGAAGTAAAGAGTCTAAGGAAAATCTAGGAAGTAGTGAAAATGAGAAGAAGCAACCAAGTGGTGAGGTCGAAGATGTTGGGGCTATCATCTCAAAATCTGTTAACAAGTCAAAACAGAAAAAAAGAAATAAAAGTGGCGGAAACTCCTGAGTCAAGAGTCAAAACATGAAGGAATAGTAAGCCTCTTGAGGAATCTAGTACCAAACCATATACCCAGAGTAAGACCAAAATGAAAATGGAAAAACAAAGTCCTAAGTCATCAAAAAAAATAAAGAGAAGGTAGTTATTTAAGGATGAGGCTGAGGCACCTATCATTCAAACTCTGGAGGTATCAGAAGAGAAAACCCCTGTAAATCTAGAGCCTACCCGCAAGACTACTAGAAGCATGATTAAACAAATGCAAATCCCTACTCTCCCAACCTTGCAAGAGGAACCAATTGATATTCCAGCCTCACCAGAGGCATGGGATGACTCTATTCAGGATATTAATGCAACAAAGGAACTTGTTGAAGAGACTTTAAAATAATTACCATTTGAATGCAAAGATAAGAAAAAGGGTAAGAAGTGGAAAGAACCCATGGTCACTCTGACTAAGCATCAAATGATAGTCAAGATATAAAGGATTCAAAAACAGAATGAGAAATTAAGACAATATGTAGCTGAATATGAAGTTTTGGATTAAGATATAAAGAAGGAGAATGAATCGCTTAAAGCCCATAATCAAAAGTTACGAGATAAGAAAGAAAATCTCGCTGTCAAATTTAAGAAGGTTGTTCATTTGGGTAAAACATGATAAATAGAGGATAAAAGGCATATGTTACATCACAAAGTACTCAAAAGATAGCTTAAAGAGATGAATAAGGGTGGAACTTTAGGGCTTGACATCTTAGCCCAAGTAGCAGATGGTTAATTCAATATGAAATGGCACCAAAATTGAAATTTTGAAGATGATTGTTGCATGAGGACATGCAATGGATAAGGCATGGGGGAAATGTTGAGTCTTATTTTTGACATCCACAGTCACCTTAATGTTGCACCCAATATCGATTATTTTTCCTTAAAGACATGATTAATCTACTCTTTTTTACCAATGATACACTCATTTAACTATCTCTTCATGTACATTAGGTACTAAACATTTGTCTATTATTTTCATGGTTTATATATAGTTATAATAGTTATCTATGTGATTTATCCCATATAATAGCCTCATTGTGGAAATCATACTAATATAGGGTTCTAAGGAAACGCTCCATTTCATTTGGTACCTGCAGTGGAAGTCATTTGATACTGGCACTGGAATTCATTTGGTACCCACATTGGAAGTCATCTAGTATTTACATTGGAAGTCATCCGATATCCTCTCTAGAATTCATCCAGTACCCCGACTGGAAGTCATATGGTACCTGCATTAGAAGTCATCCAGTACCCACACTGGAATTCATCTATTACCTGCGTTGGAAGTCATCCAGTACCTACATTGGAATTCATCTAGTACCTACATTGGAAGTCATCCGATACCCATTCTGGAAGTCATCCGATACCCTCTCTGGAAGTCACCCAATACCCATGATGGAAGTCACCTGGTACCTTCAATAGAGGTCATCTGGTACCCACACTGGAAGTCGTCTATTACCTGCACCATAAAATTACAAAAGCCATCTGATACCCGCATCAGAAGTCATCTGGTACATGTACCTGAAAATCTGGACGTGATCAGTTGAATGGATGTTTTGATGAGTTAGAGGAGTTAGTTGGTGAACAAAATCATCTATTCTAATTCTATACCATATTTCTTCATCCTCATGTAATTCGTTTCATAAGGATGAAGGAACTTTAAAACAAGAAAACAACGTATTAAGTAAAATGATATAGTTATTGTTGAGCTATATGTTACCTCGATTTATCAGGTTGTTTCTCTTATAAAGAGGGCATGTAGGTGGCTGAAAGAGAGTCAAATATTTTTATGATGTTGCATTTTCATTATGAACACATATTTTCTGTAAACTCATTTGTTGAAGGCTAACATGGAGTGGAACTTGTTGATCTTGTGTGTCTCTTAGAATCTATCATTCTGTGATATTTTTTAAGCTTCCCTGTTGGCATCGGGAAGGGCCCATCGCTCCAACTTGGTTAGCTTGTTGTAAATTATAGTGTAGATTTTATTTTTTTACTCGTTCATTGTGATATGGTACTAATATGTGATTGTCATGTACCTACTAGTCATTCATCTGGTACCTGGTATTGTATTTGTTAATTTGAGCTCTCATTTGGTTTCAACACATTATAGATGTCAAGTGTGAACATGGTGTGAATTCTATTATGTTGTTATGAGTGTGATGAGTTTGGTGCACCAACATTGTAGGCATTATACTTAGTTCATTTTCAGTAATTTGGAATGTTAAAATAGTTGCAGATATTTATGAAGTGTGATCATTTTCATTATTGAATCTATGTTAGAATTTATTTTGAATTGCAAAGCATGTTAATACAAGGGAAACGCAAGGCTGCAAGGGTGTAGAAGGATTGGCAAGTGCTATGTAAATGGAAGGAAATTTGTAAAATGAAGTCTCATGTTCGATTCTCACCCCAATTTACTTGTGCGCTACTCTTGCGGGCTGGGTGGTTGCACCTGGGGTTATAGTGGTAGCCAACAAGGATCTACCCCGTGTCACAAGAGTATGAGAACCACGCATTGTTGATTCCCCCAGTACAAAAAGAAAATACAAGGGAAACTCAATCCTGTAGGGGTGTAGACCAATTGGCAAGTGTCGTGTATATGGAAGGAAATTTGTAAAGGAGGTCTCAAGTTCTATTCTCACCCTGACTAACCCATGAGCCATTTATGAGGGCTACGTGGATGCACCCAGGGTTATAGTGGTAGTCATCGGGTATCAACTCTGTGTCACACGAGTACGAGAACCGTGAGTTGTCGATTCCCCCAGCAAAAAAAAAATACAAGGGAAACTCAAGAATCCATATTTTGTATTACAAGGGCCAGCAAATGGAAAGTCTCCATGAGACCTCTACTCCCTGTGTATAAATGAAGTGATTTTTTAGATTGTGATATTGTATGAATATTCCTTTTGTGCTACATTCATTTTATTTTAAAATATTCTGTGAAGAATCAAATGGGATTTCTTATTTAAGTGTGTCATTATAGAAGCAAGACATAATTCCATCTTTTGTATTTCATGAGCCAGTAAATGGAAAACCTTTTTTTCTGTATTAGTTATTTTCTGAAGTAGAATAGTACTTGGAGTGCATTTGAATCTTGCAAAGTGTGTAAAGTATAGATTGGAAAGAATTTACATAGTGATTTTCTATTGGATTTCATATTAAGGATTGTGATTATATTTTAGGTAAAATAGAGTGTGTATCTAAAAATGCTTAAATTTATACTATACTCACTAGACATAGTTAAAGTATTTGTTTCTGACACATATGGTGTAACAACTCTATTGATTACGAATCAGGGTTGACATAATAATGATTGGAAATATATTATACATATAATTTCACCAACACACCCATTAATACAATGGTTATGAATTTAGGCCTCCAACCCCTTGTTATCTAGCGTGCACTTTCACAGGCCAAGATAAGTTGGGACCACCGATATTGGATCTATATCAATGGTCTGATCATGTATGTTGAATTTTCATTTAATACCTTGTTTTCTCTCTGTTTTTCCTACAAAAATGTGGCAAAGTGATGTAGTATAAATGAAATCAAACCTAAACTAACATTTGAATGATAGGGAAAACTTGAAGTGAATGGAACTCAAACATAAAAATTATGAATCATTTAATATGGAATGAACAAATACATGATCTACATTCTCTATATATATCATTAATCAGGCTACATACCAACGAAATTATCGGTTGAATCCCTATGATGCATAGGTGGGATCGATCTCTCCTTGTCTTGGTCTTCTCCTTTGCACATTGTCGTTACAAGAAGGTGTTGATCCAATGAAAATGTCGGTGAGTTGATCCTCTATGCATACATACTTGCAAGTGGGGTCGATCCAATGAAAATTGCAGTGGGTTTCTCCTCTACAAACTCTCCTCATTGGAAGGTGGGGTTGAACAATGCATTCATGAACTGGTTTGGGAAATGGTTTATTTTCTTGGTGTTTGGCACTATAGTGTTTTTTATATTTGAAATCTGTAGTTTTTATTTGTTTTACCTTTTGTTTATTTTTTATTTTTTATTTGTTTGTAATATAATTTAAACTCATATTTGTATTTAATATGTGTTTTATAGTTATTTATAAGGGTATAGGTCCTAAGTGGAGGTAGGTTCCTATGCATAGAGGTTGAGAGGGAGAGAACTCGAGGGAGGGAAGGAGACAACAAGAGTCCTCTATTTCATTTTTAATAGAACTATTAGAATGTGCCTCAGTTTTCCACGCCACCTGAAATCTATGTACTACATTCATTCCATTCATGAATTTTCTTATAAGTTAGGGGGATAAGGGGGATAATTCATGTACAAAATATTCGTAGGGAATTTTTCATCTTATTCGTTTAACACATATAACTGCAGTCATGATCAAGGTTGTGGCCATGGATGGTCTCTCAATATTCATCCAAGTTAATATTATGTAGGCCCCATGGTGAAAAATTAGTACCTATTGGATTAGAATTGAACGTAATTTGAGGCATATGGTAATGGTTAGAGAACTAGGTTTAATTTGTAGGGGTTATTGTCGGGACCCTAGGAAGAGGTATGACCATAAGGATATTAGCTAGGATTGGGTGTGGGGGGCAGGGGTTATGTTGGGTTAGGTATAGGTTGTGGGGACCTAGGGTTCGATGGGTGTACTAGGTAGGGAAAAGTTTAAGAACCCCCCCTAAATTTATATGTATAATAAATGGGTGAATCCTCATGACACATGGGAAAGTGTGAAGGCTATTTTATCAATAACATAATATGCATACATAAAACAAATTGTGAATCTTTCCCCAAATTATATAACCTTGTAAAATTTGGGCGAATCTTTCATGAAATTATAAAATCTTGTGAAATTGTGGAGAATTTTCACATAATTATAAAACCTTTTAAAATTCTTGGTGAATCTTTTAAAAGTCTATTAATTTAAATAAATTTGAATCAATGTTCGATCTTGGGAGTATTCCAAGAGAATATGGTACAAAACAAAGCACTTATGTCACATGTGCTCACCTACACAATGTAGTCAACAAGACATTTTGGAGACTAAATATATATACCAAGCATTAAAAATATCTATGCTTATATCACTAAATATATACATCTCTTATTTTTCCTTATGCTTTCCCTCTATGAAAGTTACCATATCCACAATGTTCTAGGCTTGTTTATAGAATTTGGTTGAGAATCCATAAAGGCTTAGAGAATCATCAAGAATCAGGATTCATGTCCCACATAGATTTGTTAACCTACTCAAGTGTCACATTATATGATTGGTGGGTGCTAAAATTTCCCCTTTTTCCTTATCATTTCAATGTGGCCATTTTCATATCATTTGCTTGTATTAATTCATCCCCATTATTTAAATTTCCTACGAGAACATCAATCCTAGAGAAGGTACAATTCATTATTCATTCAACATTGTTTTATGTTAAAACTTAATTCATACTTTACTTGTAAACTAGGATGATGTTTCCTTGGTCCTAATTTGGGTAATTACACAATCATATATGTAAACAACATAGATGTACATATATGCAAATATGTTGGTGCTGAAACACTTGGCTCAGCATGAAACACGCTCCACGCACGAAGAATATTATGAAGAATGCATAAGAATGAATGAATAAATGATGGTGTTAAAACACCATACTGAAACACACTGCATGCATGAATGATACTATGTAGAATTAATAAGAATGTTCAATGAATGCAGATCTGTTGGTGCTGAAACACCGTGTTGAAACATGCATGAAGAAGACTATGTTAACATACTCAAGTGAGACATTGTTGGGTGCTAAAATTATGTCTTTTTCCTTATCATTTCCATGCCATTTTCATCTCATTTTCTTGTATTAATTCAACCCTATTGTTTACATTTCCTATGAGAACATCAATCCTAGAGAAAGTACAATTCATTATTCATTCAACATTGTGTTATGTTAAAACTTAATTCATAGTTAACTTGTAAACTAGGATGATGTTTCCTTAGTCCTAATTTGGGTAATTACACAACCATACATGTAAACGATGGAGATGTACATATATGAAAATATGTTGGTGTTGAAACATTGTGCTGAAACACTTGGCTCAAGATGAAACACGTTCTATGTATGAAGAAGACTATGTAGAATTAATAAGAATGAATGCATATATGTTGGTGTTGAAACATCGTGCTAAAGCAAGATGCACGCATGAAGAAGACTATGAAAAATTAATAAGAATGTTAAATGAATACATATATGCTGGTTCTAAAACACCATGTTGAAACATCGTGTTGAAACACAAACAATGAAAACTATGTTAATATACTCAAGTGAGACGTTGTTGGGTGTTAAAATTGCACCTTTTTCCTGATCATTTCCATGCCATTTTCATCTCATTCTCTTGTATTAATTCATCCCTATTGCTTACATTTCCTATGAGAACATCAATCCTAGAGAAGGTACAATTCATTATTCATTCAACATTGTGTTATGTTAAAACTTAATTCATAGTTAAATTGTAAACTATGATGATGTTTCCTTAGTCCTAATTTGGGTAATTACACAGTCATGCATGTAAACCATCGAGATGTACATACATGAACATATGTTGGTGTAAGTCAACGCAAATGCAAGAGATATATCAGTTTTAAGAACTCAATTCTTCTCAACAAGTTACAAAACCAACAATAATTATCTAAAAATAAACCACTTCAACATGCAAGAAGTCATTTTCATCTTGCATATTATTATTGGCTCAAAATAATGCCACATCAATAAAAATCCATTTTTAAAAACTATTTTTCCTATGATAGGTTGGTTTTAGGTTGATAATCTTTTTTTTGTAGTAGTGTGTTCCATGAATCACGAGCAACTGTATGGATACATTCAATCTTAGATACAATGATACAAAGATAGATTGGAAGGTCCCTGTTGTCAGACATCATGCATGTGAATTTTACCACATGTTTTTTCTTGCTAGCTTGGGTTTATCCCAGATCCTTGATGTATTACAATACTATTACAAAGTATGATGGACTATTCTTTTCTGTTAGGACCTTTGTATGTAATATGATATGAGTGATGAGATATTGTTATTTGTGCCATGTTTAAATTTTTCCTTCTATGCCATGTCAAACAGTGATGATGATTTGTACATTAACCTACAAATAATAGCTACAGAGTACATTCACCTACAAACACATATTACTGATAATATAAACAACAAACCTGCATATCTGAAAACAGTAAACTGGACACATGCAATAAGTCTTAAGCATCCTCAAAACCTAAGCCTTCTTCCTAATCAAATGGATAAAAGTGCATGAATTAATGCATCCCAATTGGAGAATGGTTGTGGCATGTATGCATGTACACTCCTCATTAAACTCTACACCCTCACTCAACTCTCCATGCTTCCAAACTGACTACCTAGCCTCTAGGGATTGGATCCCTTCTCTAAGAATAGATCATGCATTTGTGCAGTTGAACAAAACTAAAATCTAGACTGATAAAAAAATTTAATTGACAATTACTAAATCTGGAACAAGAGTGAACTGAATCTAGAACAATAGTGAGAGTTTATTTAGTAAGGTTGGTTTTGGACCTGGGTTCTTATTTGTTTGGTTATTATAGGGTTTAAATAGTAATATATGGTGGTTTAGGCAAAACCTAGAGTGGATTGTAGAAAATTTTGGTTAATTGATTTTCATGGTGAAAAATGGCCATATGGATAACTAGATTTCATTACTTTTTTTGTTATTAGGATACTACATAGTAAGAAGTACATTGTACAATATGATATAGGCTATAGCAATGGGTTGATCCTTAAGGAAATGATTGTATGAGATTATAATACCAACAGCTTAGAATATTGTATGAGGATGCTTATGAAGTGTTTGTAGAAATTTATGCATTAGATTTTTCATTCTTTCTCATTGTTCGACACAAATTCACTCTAGGCATGTCGCATCTATCTAAAACTATCTAAAACTATGTTTGTATTGATGTGTGACATGGTCTTGATATTGCAATATACACACAAGTACATGACTTCATTTGACTAGAATTTTCTCTATTAAAACAAATATAGGAATGTGAAATTGTATCTTTGTGGGAAGAATTTCATTACTTATTCTTTGGATTTTATTCTTTCATGGAAAGATAGTATGATCAGTGGGACCTGGGTGCTCTATCACTTATGTGTGGAAACAGACAAGCATTGGGATTTGGGAAACACGGTGCTGAAACACTGTGTTTCAGCATTAGCTTGTAAGTTGTGATAATGATATAAAAACTCCCATGTAATTTATCCAAACTATGGGTAAGATCAAAAACTTAAACACAATATATAGAACTATTGATCTACTCCAATCACTAACCCAAAAAATAACTCGTCATGACATGAGGCCTCTTCTATCCTAGAGGGTCGAGGAAGGGTGGGCTCTATCACTTATCAAAATGGCACTTATGTGTAGAAACACAAAATCAATGAGCATTGGGAAACACAGTGTTGAAACACCATGTTTCAACACTAGTTTGTAAGAATGATTTAAAAATCCCATTATCTCAAAAACTTAAACATAGAACTATTGATTTACCCCAATCACTAACACATAGAATCACTTGTCGTGACTTGAAGCCTCTACTATCCTAGAGGCTGGGTGGGCCCTATCACTGATCAGGATGAAGCTTGTGGGTGGAAACACACAAGCAATGAGCATTGGGAAAATAGTGTTGAAACACCATGCTGAAACACCATGTTTCAACACCATCTTGTGAGAATGATTTAAAAATGGCCAGGTAATTTATCCAAATTGTGGGAAAGCACAACAAATTAAACATAGAACTATTGATCTACTCCAATCACTAACCCAAAAAATCACTCGTCATGACATGAAGCCTCTGCTATCCTGGAGGCTAGGTGGGATCTAATCCTCTATCACTGATAAATATGACAGTTGTGCAATGTGTGTGGAAACACACAAGAAATGAGCAATGGGAAAACAGTTTTGAAACACCGTGTTTCAACACCATCTTGTGATAATTATTTTAAAACACCCAGGTAATTTAATAATTTATCCAAATTGTAGTCTGTGAGTAATCTCAAAAATTGAAACACAAAACTACTTATCTACTCCAATTGGCAATCACTAACGCAAATAATCACTCATCATGACCTGAAGTCTCTACTATCCTAGAGGCTGGGTGGGGCTGTGGGATCTATCACTGATCAGGATGACACTTGTGTGAAATGCGTGGAAACACACAAGAAATGAGCATTGGGAAAACAATGATGAAATACTATGTTTCAGTACCATCTTGTGAGAATGATTTAAAAACACCCAAGTAATTTATCCAAATTGTGGGTAAGCTCAAAAACTTAAACATGTTACACATAACTACTAGTATACTCCAATCACTAACCCAAACAATTAGTTGCCATGACCTGAAGCCTCCATTATCCTGGAGGCTGAGTGGGCTCTATCACTGATCAAGATAACCCCTACTAGCTTATGCACTTAATGAATACCCAAAACAACCCTGCTACTAGTGGAGAAGAGAAACATGAGCCCATAAATGATAAGATATTAATATTATCCCTAAACAATCATGAAAAATTTCAGAAGATGCAGAGAGGGATCAAAAGCCACTTATGACATACCCAATATCAAGGTGTTGCAGGGGTCAACCTGGAAACCATAAACATTGACACAGAGTGATCCAGAATATGGAAAGAACTCGATGCTTTCTCCTCCTATAATTTGCAAATTTTGACAATAGAATTTCAAGTTGGAACTTGGCCTTTGAATATTTCAAGATAGTCTTGGTTGAATATTTCAAGTCAACCCACTTGAATCTATTAATATTGTGAATCACCATCAAATTGTGGATATTTTTTATGAAACCCACGATCGAATTCATGTAAAAAATCCAAATCGATGGGAGAAAAAACCCTAAGGTCAATGGACATTCCCAAATTGAGGTGAATCATGGTCCTTCGCTCTGTGAAAAAACTAATATTGTGGGAGAAAACCCCGAAATATCGATGCCTACTCCTAGAAATCAGGCGAAAAGGAGAATGACCACCATTTTTCCAAGGCGAAAATGTAATTAATATTTAAATTTTGACCTCCATTTTTGGGATAAATATATAATTAATATTGTTTTAAAAATAAAGGGGGGGGGGGAGAATTGGGATTAATATGGGTTTCTTATTAATATATGAAATTCGCCCTCCCAAAATTTGAAAGGGCTAGATTTCACCCATGGGAGAAATTTCGCCCCTAAAATTTTCTATGTTACTAGGCCAAAGTGGAGGTAGTTCATTCTTGTGCATGGAGGGTGAGAGAGAGATAATGAGCTGAGGGAAGGAGAGAGCCAACAAGATGAGTCATATTTTTCATTTTTAACTTCAATATTAGCACATGCCTCGGTCTTCCATTTCACCTCTATCTACCTCCCTCTCTTTTTACCTCCTCCCTCCCTCCCCCTCTCCATTAAGCAATAAATAGTGTCTCATTACCCCTTAATTGCGTCATATTACATTAATAATGTTATTTTATTTATTTCGGCTTTATTCCATTAGTTGTAATTATACCTCCTAGTCTCCGATATATACCAAGGAGACATTTTCATTTGGAATCATCTTGTAATTGTAAATTTATGTGGGAATAAGAAGGTTTCTCCCTTGAAGAGGCTTATTATATGAATTTATCTCTTTTTCAAGGTGTTGAGTACTTATTCTAAGTTTTTTCTATGCTATATTGTTATTTGGTTCTTAACAGATGGTATCAGAGCTCAAGGTCTTGGGGTTTCACTACTACATTTGAGACACCTTGGAATTTTTGCTATAACATTTTTTCTACAACGTTTCAGAAGGAACGGCTTGGAGGATATTTATTAGATGACGCAAGGTATTTTGGGTTACAATTTAAGCTCCTGAGACAGTATAATTTCATAGATACAACCTCTGCAAGATAGGGTTCTAGAATCATGCTGAAATGAGTCATTGCAAAAATTTTGCTATAACAATTTCTCTGTAACGTTTCATACCCTGAAATCTGGTGGATATTTATAGAAATTAATAAGGTATATATGGTAAAACTTTTATCTTCTGGGTCATCGTACATTTTCATATACACCCTGTGGAAGATAGGGTATCTGACTAGTCTCAAGAAGGTGTTCCAGGTAAAACAATCATAATTTATTTCTAGAGTATACCAATTGAGTGAGACTTGTTGCATTGGATAGTAGATAGTCTACAGTATTTCTGGTACGAGTTTCATAATTTTATATCAATTATTTTTTGCGAGGAACGCTATACAAGTGAGATCTCCTAGAAAGGCCAAAAATCAGAAAGTTGTGGGGAATTTACCGTAAATTCCATTTGGCACATCCAATTTTGATCAGACCTATGGAATTGCAGAGAAGAAATATCAGAGAACTATAAAAAATAAAGTTTCATACCCAGAAGGGTCGAAACTTTGGAGATACAGCAGAAGAAAGATTGTCTAGCAGAACCACCTCAAAATCAAGGTTCAAAAGTGATCCATGGCCAACATTCCACCCAAAAAGGGATCTTCTACACCTAATACGCCTCCAGACAATCCTACATGGACTCTTGATGAAGGTGAATAAATGCATTGGGACATAAATGATTTACAAAAGAAGATAGTAACAAAAGATGAACTATAAGAGATGATGAATTCAACGGAAGCTAAGTTTGAGGCAATAAATACTAAGATGTATGGTTTAAAAGGGGAGATCATGGAAGGATTGAAAAACTTCCTAATAGAGAGGACACCTAAAAGTGAAAATGTATCCCATGAAATTCATGATGAGGACACAAGGAAGGTGAATCAAGAATGGAGAAACTCCAACTTTGGGTTGAAGACCAACCACGTTCCTAAGATCTATATGAGGAAGTTTGATGGCAATGACCCAATCACATGGATACTTTATATGGAGTAATTATTTGATCTACATAATGTGCCACATACACAAAAGGTACGAATTACTTCTTCATATTTAGAACCCAATCAATTTGTATGGTATCAATGGCTTTGTTCTCGCAAATCACTCGTCACTTGGACAATTTTCATGGAAGAAATGATAGTATGCTATGAGGATACAAAGAGCAATACCTTCTTTAGCCAATTGATAAATCTCAAGCAAAAGGGTTCAGTTACAAAGCACATTGAGAACTTCCAAAGATTGAATATAAAGGTAACATATATTCCAGATGAGCAC
>JZKD02S1725106.1:32238-70742 GCA_000966675.3 Picea glauca
TATTTGGTTCTTAACACTCTCTTCATCTCACTCACGACCTATGATATTCTTTTCTCTCTTTGTATGTCTACCCGTGTCACTCTTGACCTATCATGCTCTAACATAGTCTCTCTCTCCCCCCTCTATGTCTTCCTATCTCTCTACCCACCTCTATATTTTCATCTCTCTCTCTCTCCCCCCCCTCTATGTCTTCCACTAGTCCCTCCCTCTCACACTCTTACACATTCTCTCATATAATATCAATTGTGAGTAATTTAACTTACTTAATTTGTATCTCTCTCTCTCTCTCTCTCGGCCTCTCTATATCCCTATCGAATTCTCACACACTCTCTCTCTACCCGCCTCTCTATCATCCTCTCTCTCTATCCCCCTTTCTGTCTTCCTCTCTCTCCATCTTAGACTCACACATTCTCACATATATCAATTGTGAGTAATTTAACTTACTTCATTTGTATCACATACTCGACCTCTCTTCCTCTCTCTCTCTCTCTCCATCTCACTAGTCTCTACACATGTCTCTCCCTCTCACACTCTCGCACACTCTCTCTCTACCCCTATATATGTCTTCCTATTTCTCTACACATCCCTCTCTATCTTCCTCTCTCTCTACACGCCCCTCTCTATATTCCTCTCTCTATCTACTCTACTCTCTATCTTCCTCTCTCTCCCTTTCACACACTAACATATTCTCTCATATAATATTGATTGTGAGTAATTTAACTTACTTCATTTGTATCACTCTCTCTCTCTCTCATTCTTGAACTCTCTATATCCCTCTCACACTCTCACACTCTCACATTTTTTCATATAGTATCAATTGTGAGTAATTTAAATTACTTCATCTATCTCTCTCTCTCATCTCGACCTCTCTCTCTCCCTCTCACACTCTCACACACTCTCTCTCTACCCCCTCTCTATTTTCATCTCTCTCTATCCCCCCACTTTGTCATCCTCTCTTTCCATACCCCCCCTCTTGGTCTTCCTCTTTATCCCTCTCACACTCTCACATATTCTCTCATATAATATCAATTTTGTTTAATTTAAGTTACTTCATTTGTATCACACTCTCAACCTATCTTCTTCTCTCTCTCTCTCACACACACACACACTCTCTCTATATTCCTCTATTTCCCTCTCACTCGCACATTCTCTCATATAATATCAATTGTGAGTAATTTAACTTACTTCATTTCTCTCTCTCTCTCTCTCTCTCTCTAGTCTTGACCTCTCTCTCTCTCCCTCACACACTCTCTCTACCCTTGTCTTTGTCTCCCTCTCCCTCTCTCTACCATCCCTCTCTTTCTTTATCTCTATCTACCCCCCTCTATGTCTTCCTCTCTCTCCCACTCATTACACTCTCACATACTCTCTCATATATTAATTGTGAGTATTAATTTAACTTAGTTCATTTGTATGAATAATGTTCGAAAATTATTCTCATGACATATATCACATTGCAAAGCTACCATTCAACCATGACATATACCTAGGCCATGACCTAGATTACCTACACCTAGACCATGACATACACGTAGAGCATGACCTAGACATTGGAAAGACTATTTTATTTCTTCCTCTCTCTCTCTCTCTCTCTCTCTCTCTCTCTCTCTCTCTCTTATATTGCATGCTCACTCACTCTCTCCCCTTATCTCTCTCTTCTTCTCTCTTTATCCCCCACTCTTGAAATCCTCTATTTATTAGGGTAGTGGTTAGAGAACTAGGTTGGAGGTGTAGGAGTTGCGGGGACCCTAGAAAGAGGTACGAACATAAGGATATTAGATAGGATAGGGTGTGGGGAGGGGTTAAGATGGGTTAGGTATATGTGGGGGCCTATGGTTAGATGGGTCTAGGGAAGAACAAGTGGAGGTAGCTAATTCCTTAAATTCATGGAGGGGGAGAGGGAGAGAACGGGATAGAGGGAGTGAGCCAACAAGATATGTATTTTTCATTTTTAATGACATTGTTAGCATGTTCTCTTTTATTCCCTTCCACATGTAACATGTATATAGGATTCATTCCATCCATGAGCTATACCTAGGCCATGACCTAGACCTACACCTAGAATATGACCCAAACAATGAAAATACTACTTCTCTTTCTCACATTCACTATTTCCCCTTATCTCCCTCTCTCCCCCACTCTCCCCGATAACAACCATATATATAAGTTCAAATTACAATCCATATAGATAAATTCAAATTACAAATATAGAAAATAATAATAATAATACTTTGTGATTTAAAATATAACTTTTTGATGGGTCATATATTTTGATTTTTGTACCTTCGTGAGTTATTCCCACAAGAGGCCAAGGTTTCAGGAATGTGGGAATCTTCGTTGGCATCAGATTAGCATTCTGGTTTGGTGAAAACCCCCTTGAATTTGAGTGGGGGCTTGATCTAAAAATGAAGAAGACTTGAAAAACTTGAATATTATTGCAAGTGAATGTTATGTGTTTAAAGAAAATGGATCAGTTTGCAACACACAGATTAAAGGATTACTTATTCAAATTACACATAGACAACAGCATAATCATTTAACATAAACACATAATCACAACAATTGATAAAGGAGTTCACCCCTCTCTTGGGCTACATCTCCTGGTCTAGCTTCCAATGGATCATTATTATTAATTTCTCAAAAAATACTCAAACTGACAAATCGACTGCTCTAATGGCTTCAGAGCGTTCCAGAACCCCTATCTGGGCTCTTTCGGCACCTCAATCGGTCGAAAAATGAAGAAGTTAGGCCTCCTGGAAGTCTCCCTCTTCAAGCTTGCTGTCTCTACATCTACAAATTGCACCCCTCCTCATTGAACCTGGCTCACACGCATTTTAAAGCGTGAAAACCCAGCACCGAGCGCAATCGCGCCAATGGTGCAAACCATAGGACGATTAAGGGCGCGCCAACCCCTAACCGCCTAGGCACCTGGGCCTATGGCACATAGGACCGTGCGCATGGTAAAAAGGTGGTTAAGTCATTTTAAAACTACTCGTGCTCCAGGTCGGGGTCACATGGGTTAACAACAAAGAACCACGGGCTATGCCAAACTCCGCGCCAACCGTTATAACCGCGCGCACCATATACATACACGGTGGTCACATGTAAAGTCAACACAACCATGGGTTATGCACCAAACATTACAACCGCACGCATACAACTGTCGGCCATATAATATATAACATGGTCACATATCAATGCAAACGACCATGGGCTGGGGCTAAGCCCCGGCCCGACCCCCCGCCCATTACAAACATATATGAACTTAAATATATTCAAACATATACTTATAACAAGAACCAACTCGTGGTCCAATGTTCGGGTGGTCATGCGAAGGAGTTATGCGTTGTGGGAGGTCCGGGGGTCGAACCCCGCAGACTCCACCATAAATTTTACATAACAATATAAACCAAACAATGAGTGACACATGGCACCCACGGATTGGGCCACGTGTCCTCATACCATTTTCCATCTACAAGACACGTGTCATCTCTGGATTCGACAACTGTCAACCAATCAATACCTGCCACGTCACCACCTGAAACGTCATCGTATGGTCTATACGACCCTGCGACATCAGATCGTACGGACTGTACGGACTGTACAGTCAACATCAATTTTTTTTGCCTGTTTGGCTTGACGAACAGATCGTGATATCTTCTCCATACAGAGTCCGTTTGACAAAGTAAATATACCGCCAGAATCAGGAAGACGAGACAGACACAATGGTACTGATTTCGTCACATTCCGAGCACTTTGAAATTTGAGCAAAATTCGATCCCCTGATCAGGGCTTCATGTGTTTGGTGATGGGATTTGTGGGATTATTTTGGGGCTTCACACCCACAAGGAAATCCTAATTTGATGTTGACTTGTGGAGGGGATTCTATGGTGACCCCAAAGGATTGTATATAAAGGAGAGAGGTCGTTGTGACATCACATAGTATCATCATAGAAAAATGGAATTAGTATAAGTGAGTCTACACTTGTGATATGAGGAATGGTGATTTTAGCAAATGGAAATTATGCTAGGGTGGAAAATATGGAATAAGGTTGAGGACTCTCTATTTTATATTCTTGACAGGGAAAAGCACACCTTTCATGTGGGAGAGAGAGACAACCTCATAAGGAAGATATTTTACAAAGTGGAGAGAGTCATAGAAAGCATTTGTATAGTTTTTCAAATGTTCGTGGGTTGCAGTGGTAACAATCATGTATGTACATGAGTTGTTGATGTTGGAGTTACTTCACACACACCTAGGATTTATTTTTACTAATGTTTTTTCTATGTTTATTAGTCATTATCCAATCTCCAATATTTTAGGAAGAATATTCCTTTAGGGAGAATATTCTCTTCAGTTTGATCAGTTGAGTGGAGTCTAGATGCTACATCGATATTATCACCATGCAACATTTGGATCATCACCAGATAATGCACATTGTCCTTAGGATCATCACCAGAATAGTGCATTACCCATGATTCCATGATCACCTCCCCACTTCAATTTGTTTCAATCAGTTAACTAAAGACAAATAGACTAGGTAAGTCATCTAGGTGGCAGTTCAGTCCTGTAACTGCCCGAGAGACTAGACTAGGTGGCAGTTTACTCCGTTAATTCTTGGTGTTTTTCCATATCACTCTATACCACCACTATCGCGCATTGGATTCTCCTCCAGTGTGCATCGGTTGAGTTATACAGAGTATATCATGTGTAAATTATCATTCATTGATTTGGTTAATGAGAATTCTTCCATTCCTTCTCTCCAGCTTCTCTTTTCCCATATTTTTTATGCAAATATGTATGTAAATTACTAGCTAGATATATTATGTGCAGGTTCAACACATTTTCATGGTATCAGAGCTGACAAACTGATTCAGATGGATATTGGTGGCCACCCACCTATTCCAACTAGCTCCTAGTGTCAATTTTTGTTCAGCATGTCTTTATGTACTCCTTTATAATTGTGAGTTATACACTTCTGGGGCTATCTGAAGCCTCACACATTATCTAGGTGGATACAGGTGGCCTTTCGCCTAATCCAACTGGCCTATTTTGTATGTTTTCATGTGAGCACATCTTGTTGTACTTTCAGGGCTGTTTTGAGGCCCTAAACATTTTTTTTTACTCACCGCAATGATACTGTAGACGGAGTTGAAGTCTGATGGAGAATGTGTATTTCTCTTAAAGACATTTCCAATGAGATATCATGCACATAAAATGGAGGTGGTATGCAAAAGTTATGACCCTAGGAGGTTGAAGTACCAAATTACACCAACTTACCCATAGGGCCCACATGGCTTTTGGTGTTTCACCTCTAGGGTTAGGTTTTTGGATGTCTATGGTTTTGTAATTCATGAGCTATATGAAAAGGGCCTATGGAGCCTCATTGTAATTCATTTTTCTTAAACAAATGTGCGTAGCAGCTACATCTCTTCTCAGAGATAGCTACCACCATTTGAGCAAGTTTTAGTTCTGCAGTTTTACAGTTTCAACCTATTTCATTATTTAATAGAAGATATTGTTCACTAAATATTTGTTTTATTATTCCTATCTTTGTGCTTATGGTATTCAGTCTGTAATTAGTTCATTCTTCTCCTAAATCTATATCAGCGGTATCAGAGTGGTTGAATCTTCATTTATTTTTCTTCGTGGATGCCCCCGACAAGTTCTGGGTACAAGAAGTTGGGGCTCGAACCAATCAATCGATTACCAGATCAGTCACATCGAGCCTGACAACAACCCATGTGAGAAAAAAATAAAAATGATGGAGCAAGAGATCCTATTAAAATGTTGCTCGAGGAAGCCCTCGCGTGATAATGGAACAACATGATGGACAACTTCGCGCAGATCCTTCAACGGTTGCCCATGGGAGAAGCATCTTCATCAGGTGGCCATGCAACCTCCTTCAAGGTAAAGGTAAATTTTGATATTCCATTATTTGAAGGACTAATAGATGCGAAAATTGTAGATAAATGGTTAAATATACTCAAAGGATATTTTTTGGTCCACAGTTTTTCTGATCGGGAAAAGATCACTTTTTCACTCCTCAAGGTTGTTCCCCATGTTAAGTACTAGTGGGATACCTACTCTGAGCAAAGGTCCATGGGGGAATCTACAATTTTTGTGGTGGGCCCTACATGGGATTCCTTCTAGGACATCATTAAATAACAATACTACTCTGTTGGAAGCTACGAGGAATTTGGGATTCCAGACCCTCCGCACCAAATTGGGTATCAAAGATTCTAAGCGTCATTTGTTGCTCAAATACCTTGGTTGTTTGCATAGATACATTCAAACATAAATGGAGTTTCTGGACAATGCCTCATTAGGAACAACTTATATATATGTTGTCAAGATCGAGCATAAATTTAAGCAGAAACAACGAGACTTTGGATCTGCAAACCCCTCATAGCTAAAGTAGGGAAAAGGAAACCCAAACCCACACAGTAGAGGACCAAGTCACGATGTCCTCCCTTAGGACAATCCATCCAATCCGCAACACAAGAAGGGAAATGAGAAGCCGAAGAAGGACACGTGAAAATGGTGTGAGTACCATAAAATTCCTTGGCACAACACCGACGAATGCCACTCTAAGAAGTCCCTCCTGGCCGAGATGAAGGCTTATGAGTCAGAGGATAATTTTGATTTAGAGTCAAATCCTGAAGGAGGGATGGATATTATCGATGAGGAAACCAGTTCCACGATCGCTACCACCAAATTCCAGCCAAGAGAACTAGAAGAACCAGAGGAAGGGGAACACCTCTTTCACTTGCAGATGTGGTTCAAGGGGGCTCTAATTCACTTCATTGTCGAAAGAGGTAGTTAGAAACCGAGAAGTTTGTCTTCTTTGTGATCCATGCTCACAATAAGAGGAAGGTTTCCACCACATCTGTGGCCTCTACACAACACCACTCTTTGCAGCAGAAGCAAGTGGACGTGATCGTGGAAGAATACAGAGACATCTTCATCTCACCTATAGGGGTACCGACACACTGCCAAGTCAAGCATCCAATTGATCTGACCCTCAATGCACCTCTACCTGATGGACCAATCTATCAATGCTCGCTGATGGAGAATGAAGAAATCATACATCATATCCAAGAGATTCTCCAAAAGGGGCACATCAGACCCAGATCCTCCCCTTGTGGAAGTTATTTTGTACTAGTGCAGAAGAATGACAGGACTTGGCGACTCTGCATTGATTACAGATCCTTAAACAAAATCACAGTCAGAAACTACTATCCCATTCCCAATATTGATGATCTTCTCGACCAAATAAAGGGGGAAAATTTCTTCAGCAAGATTGACCTAAAGTATGGCTACCACCAGGTTCCCATCGAACTAATGAATGTTTGGGAGACAACCTTCAAGCCAAAGGAAGGTCTCTACGAATGGCTAGTCATGCCCTTTGGATTAACAAATACACCAACTAATTTCATGAGGCTGATGGATGATGTATTGATACCCTTCACCAACTCTTTTGTGGTAGTATATTTGGATGAAATCCTCATCTTGAACAGAATGTGGAAGGAGCACATGTAGCATATTCAGCAGGTTTTGAGCACTCTATGACAACAAAAGATTTATTCCAACTTGGAAAAATGCTCTTTTGGTGTGAAAAAGGTCCAATACCTCGACTACATTGTTGATGAGCATGGGGTACATGTTTATCAAGCTAAGATCCAAGTCATCTGTGACTGGCCATCCCCAACCACAATGACCAAGCTCTGGATCTTCTTAGGATTCACCAATGTTTATTGATGGTTCATGTTGGGATTGTCCCATATTTCCTGGGCCCTCAACCAAGTGACCAAGAGTGGTGTTAGGGAAAATTTCGTGTGGGGGAAGGAGAAGCAAAGAGAATTTGAATATCTGAAACATCGTTTGTGCTCATCTCCAGTACCTTCCTTTCTCGATCTGCAACAACCATTCGAGATTGAGACTGACGCATCTGACTATGTTGTGGGCACAATTCTCACTCAACATGGGCATCTGGTGGTCTACCATAGTGAGAAACTCTCTGACACTGTTTGTAAATACCCCACTTATAATAAGGAAATGTATTCCATTGTACAAGCATGTCGTCAATGGAAACATTACATTCTGGGGATAGAGACTATCATACACACTGATCACAAGCCTCTACAATTTATAAAGACACAGGGGAAATTGTTGAACGACCGCCATCAAAAGTGGTCCACCTACCTGCAACAGTTCCATCTCAACATCAAGTATAAGACAGGTATCTCTAATCGTGTCACTGACTTCCTCAATCGGCCTCCCGTTGTTGCACTTACCACTGTGCTCCATTCCTCTGGACATGAAACATCGGAGTGCCCCCAACTTTACCAACAAGATACGGACTTCGCCACCACATATCATCTCTTGGGTACATGCACCACTGTCACTATTTTTCACATTCAGGACAAACTCTTATGCCACCTAGGCAATCTCTTTGTTCCTACAAACGAGCGTGAAAATATTATTTGGGAAGCCAACAACATTCAGGTGGAGGGACATTTTGGCATAGAGAAAACTGTGGTCATCCTTCAAAAACATTTTTATTGTCCAAAACTTTGACTGGATGTCAGCAAGTATATAAGATATTGCACTACCTGCACCATTTCCAAGCCGACCATCAAGAAGCAAGGATTATACATCCCTATGCCTATTCCTGAGAAACCGTGGGAGTTCATCTCCATGGATTACAAGTATGGTTTTCCATCCACCAAGCACAAAAATGAATGTGGGTTTGTGGTCGTTGATCGGTTTTCAAAGATGACCATCCTCACAGCCTGTAAGAAGACTGTCACAGTGGCCCATACTGCCAAGATCTTCTTTAAATGAGTTTGGGTTCACTTTGGGATACCACATACCATCATCTATGACCAAGACAACAGGTTCCTCAACACCTTTTGGTCGAGTCTCTGGTCTCTGTTGGACACCAAGCTCACAAAATCTACTTCTTTCCACCCCCAATCCGATGGCCAAACTGAGGTCATCAATCGAATGATTGTGCACATCCTGTGCATGTACAATTAAAATCATCCTCATACATGGGACACGAGTCTCCCATATGTCCAACACAGTTACAACATGGCTCTCCATAGTTCCACCAACCATAGACCATTTCAGGTGGTTCTGGGATTCCAACCCTTGCGACCCATTGATGTTGCACTTCATATTTCCACCGCACAGACAAAATCTTCCCCTGATCAGTCTATGGTTGAAAAATCCACCAGATTCATTGAGTGGATTCAACACAATCCACTAACAAGTCCAAGAGATTTTGTAGAAATACAATTCTAAGTACAAGAAGCACCATGATAAACATAGGTTACCACACCAGTTTCAGGTTGGCAGCAAAGTCTGGTTACATTTGTAGAAGGAGAATCTCATTGTGCCCCATCAGAAGCTTCTTCCACTTCGTTATGGGTCTTACACTATCATGAAGGTTGTGGGTAGCAATTATTTTGAGCTCAACACTCCAACCTTCCTTGGTCTCCATCCAGTATTCAATGTGGACCTCCTTCAACCATATTTTCCACCATTATTGGACACCTATGAGATCACCAAACAATTGACACCAACAAATCTCAACCCTGACTGCATGGAACAAGCACCCACTGATCAGATAATCGACACACAGTTCAAGGGAACTCGCCAACAACATATCCAACTTTATCGGGTTGTCAAGGCAGGGCAAGTCCTACACCAAGAAAAGTGGCTCACCTGGGGCCAAATCCAACAAACTTTTTCTCACTTGATGGGGAAACTCAACGCAATGGATACCATTTCTTCCTAAGGGGGGAGGATTGTTCCAGATGGATATTGGTGGCCACCCACCTATTCCAATTGGCTCCTCGTGTCCATTTTTATTCAACACATATTTCTCTACTGCTTTATAATTGTGAGTTCTACACTTATGGGTTTATCTGAAGCCTCACACATTCTCTAGGTTTATATGAATGGCCTATCACCTAATCCAACTGGCCTATTTTGTATGCTTTCATGTCAACACATCTTGTTGTACTTTCAGGGTTGTTTTGAGGCTCTAAACATTGTTTTTTTTTAACTCACTACAGTCATAATGTAGATAGAGTCAGAGTCTGATGGTGGAATGTGTAACTCTATGACATACCTTTCCAATGGTCTATCATACACCTAAAACGAAGGTCGTATGCAAACGTTATGACCCTAGGAAGTTGAGGTACCAAATTACACCAACTTACCCATAGGGCCCACATGACTTTTGGTGTTTCACCTTCTAGGGTTAGGTTTTTGGATGTTTAGGGTTTTGGAATTCATGAGTAATATGAAAAGGGCCTATAAAGCCTCATTATAATGCATTCTTCTCAAATGGATGCACATAGAAACCACATCTCTTCTTAGAGATATATACCACCATTCGAGCAAGTTTTAGTTATGCAGTTTTACAGTTTCAGCCTATTTCATTATTTAATAGAATATATTGTTCACTAAATATTGTTTTTATTATTCCTATCTCTATGATTATGGTATTCATTTCATTCCTCTCCTGAATCCGGATCACATACTGCTTGGGAAAATACACACCAAATTATTTTTGTAGGTACCGAAGATTGAAGACAACGGAAAAATGGAATTTCCAAAAGAATTCATTCTTACACCTTACAAATTCTTTGCATGGAAGGATAATATGATAATGAATACTAGGAGTAGATGATTTTACAAGTTAACCATAAACAAAGAGGTAGAACCAACATTAACCATAGAAAAATCCAAGTATCTAAATCGAATGGATGAAGCATTCGAAACAATATGCAGTCTCATTTCTTCTGAACTTCTCTTTCACATATCCTCCTGTAAAATCCCCAATTAAGTCTAGACCAACATGGAAGGGATTTTTGGAAAATAGGTGAGATGCGATGACACATGCTAGAGGTGGAATTTCTCACATTGGATCCAAAAAGCTTCGAAAATCTCCAATATTTTTTTACCAAATATAAGGATTTGTTGTCACAACATAAGGATTGTGGGGTTGATAAATCTAAGGAGGAGAAACAAATGGTTCTCACCATTATCTCCAAACTTGGTCCACAATAATCAGTGTTTATATCCACATTTCATTCAGTTATATTCACCTTTGGAGCCACCTGGAAGATGCCTTCTCTTGAGGATTTTATTGAGTCTCTAACAAAAGAGCAGAACAAGCTCATCAGCATGGGAAAAATCAAGGGCCCAAAGGCACATGAACTTAATGTGAAATATGGTAGTGGTCATCAATATTATAAATCTAAAGACAAAGAAAAAAGAAAATTACATGCAAATCTGAATAAGGAAGGGCACTCGAAACCCTTCAATGATGCCTCTATATCCAAAGGTGGAAATGGAAGAAAAGGGGAGAAATTCTCTTACTTCCATAAAGGATTCCATCTTGAATCCACATGTATGCAGAAACAAATAGATCTAGTGAACCAAATACTTCAGAAAAAAATAGTGGATATTTAATCCCCGAGGGTGCCAAGAAGAAGAACCTAGAAGATCAGAATCCCAATAAAGGCAATTCTATGCATGCTTTGATTGCCATCAACTCCTCTCTTGATGCTTAGATTGTAGATTCAAGAGAATCACACCACATAGCTACCAAAAAAGAGGTATATTCTTCATTGGATGCATGCAAAGTTCCTCCTATTCTCATGGGGGAAAACTCTCTAGTCGAGGTCACCGACAAAGGAAGGATTGATCTCACAAACGAAAGCTTCGAGAATGTGTTGCATGTTCCCAAAATTTTCGTCAAACTTCTCTTCGTGTATCATATGAATAATTACGGAACCAGAAAGAGAGTCATATTCACACCTGAAGTAGTGGATATATATGACATGAAGACCATTTCCAGGGTTTCTATTGGTGAGGTAAATCATCAATCTAGACTCTACACATTTTCTGAATCTATTGAACCAGATTCTGCATTACTGCTTACCCATGCTGATGAAAGTAGTAGGATATGGCACGAAAGGACTTGGAATTTAAATTTCAGATATATGAAACAACTTAGAAATAAGGAATGGTTGATGGTCTACCTGACATCCACTTCTCCAAAGGAATTTTTGAGGGACGTGTTTTTGGAAAACACCCTCAAGAGAAATTCGACAAAGGAAAGACTCATAGAGCTTCCTCTCCTTTAGATCTGATCCATAGTGACCTCATGGGCCCTTTTACACATCCATAAATCAACATAGCAAGGTACGTGCTCATTTTTTTTTATGATTTCTCAAGCTTCACATGGATGTTCTTTCTTAGGAAAAAATCATAGGTCTTTCAACACCTCAAAGATTTCAAAGCCCTTATTGAGACATAGTCAAGAAAGAAAATAAAAATAATCTAAACTAATAATAGGGGAGAGTATGTCAACCATGAGATCCAAAATATTTTTCATGAGGTAGGAATTCAGTTGCAGCACATAGTTCCCTATAGTCCACAACAAAACAAAGTTGTTGAGTGAAAAAATAGATCTCTAAAAGAGATGGCATCTTGCATGCTACATGCAAATTCACTTCCACATATATTATGGGTCGAAGCACTTAATTGTGCAACCTATATTGAAAATAGATCTCCCCATATATCTGTCAAGGACAAGACCCCCTACGAGGCTTGGAGCTATCTCAAACTGGAAGTGACCCAATTTCATATTTTCGGTTCACGTGCATGGGCCGAGATTCCCTCTGAAAAGAGGAAGGCACTTGATCCACAGAGAACAGAGTGTGTCTTTGTTGGATAATAGGACGGTGTGAAGTGATACATAATTATTTATATTTCCTCGGACTATCTCATCATTGAGCGCAGTGTCCAATTCGAGGAAAGTGTCTCGCATGTACCTCAACCTATACATGCAGACACCTTTATTCTTCCATCTGTCAGAGATGATTAGAATGCACATGATGACTCTTCTTCATATGAGGTTTCTTATTCAAAGGATTCAGATGATCCAAATATAGAGTCAGTGGATGCAAATGCAGATGTAGAGCCAGAGCCGATGCGCAAGTGAGCTCAGACTACTCTTCATGATGCAGGGGATCTTGTTGGGGATCCAGATGATACTAGGAGGACTTGATCTAATTGCGAGGAGCCTCCTCTTGCACTCACTTCCACTGAACTATTTCCACCCAGGTATATTTTCTTGGTTCAATCTTCATATCCATATTCTTATGGTGAGACTGTTAGAAATCCATTTTGGGAATCCTCCATGCAGGAGGAGTAAAACTCCCTCCTCGAAAACCAGACTTGGGATCTAGTTCCTCTTCCTTCAGGAAGGAAACTTGTCAGGTGAAGATGGGTCTATAGGAATAAAATCACGACGGATAGACAAATTAGTAGATAAAAAGACAATATAGTTGCCAAAGGATTTCAACAGGTGCATGGCATTGACTATGATGATACCTTAAGTCTCGTAGCAAAGATGGATTCCATACATTTGGAAATTTCCATTGCAGAAGCCAAGGGATGGGAAGTCCATCAGATGGACATGAAGAATGCATTTCTTCATGACGATCTCTCCAAGGAGATCTATATGGAGCAGCCCCAGGGATTTATGCTTGATTCATCTTTGGTCTATCAACTAAAGAAATCTCTTTATGGCCTCAAGCAGGCTCCAAGGGTATGGTATGCCAAGATGGAATCCTACCTGTTGTCATAGAACTTTGTACATTTTAAATCAGACCCAAATGTTTACATGCCCAGGACGACTAATTCACTTCTACTCCTAGTTATGTATGTTGATGATTTGTTGATCATTGGTTGCTCAACTTCAGTGATTGCTGCAGTAAACAGGATTCTGCATGATGATTTATTGATGATGAACATGGGTCCTCTACATTTCTTCCTTGGACTCGAGATCAGTCAGGATGCATCAGACATCAAACTATCTCAGACCAAGTAAGCCTAAGATCTCCTTAAGATATTTCACATGACAGACCACAAGTCTTCCCTGACTCCTTTCCTATCAGGAGTCAGAATTGAGGATGGTGGCGACACTCCACTGGTTGAAATCACACTATACATACATCTAGTGGGGAGCTTGTTGTATCTCACACACTCCAGACCAGACTTCTCTTATACAGTTGACATAGTCTCCAGGCTCATGCAGGAGCCTCATGAGCTACATTGGAAGGCTGAAAAGTGTATTCTTAGATACGTATAGGAAACCATCACCTTTTGGATTCATTATGTAGCAGACTCTACATTGTACCTCATCGGGTTCACTGATTTTGACTGGGATGGTGATAGCATTGATCACAAGTCCACATCGTGTTACTCATTCAGTCTTGGTTCCGACCCTATCTGTTGGTCGATCAAGAAGTAGGATGCTATTTCTCTATCTTCAGCCAAGGCAGAGTACAAATGGGTAGTTAACATAACCATTCAGGCTATATGGCTACAACATTTTCGCACTAAGTTGGGCATTCATTTTCATCAATGGATTGTCATCTAGTGTGTCAACCAGAGCACTCTGAAGTTGTACAAATATCCATTTCAAAGGAAGTGGAGGAAGCACATTGAGATCCACATGCACTACATATGGGGCTTAGCACAGGAGGAGATCATCAACCTGCAGTTTTTTCCTTCAACAAAATAGATTGCAGACATCTTCACCAAGACCTTCACAGAGCAGAAGTTCCATTCTCTATGAAGTCATCTTGGAGTGAAAGACACAGTTTCCTAGAAACTGTCAATTCTTATTTTTACATACATTGTACTTTGAGGGGGGGGGTTTCCCATGAGGTTTTCCCTCTTTCCTCACTTTATTGTAGTGTATCTTTTGTATTTGGGTACCTAACATGGCCTCATTGTCGGGACCCATTCTTTCTTTTCACCGTAGTGATGTTTATGGGGGTGTTGGAGTTTCTTCACACACAACTAGGATTTGTTTTTCCTAAGGATTTTCCTATTTTTATTAGTCATTATTCAGTATCCTATATTTTAGGAAGAATATTCCTCTAGGGAGAATATTCCCTTTAGTTTTCACTTCAGTTTGATCAGTTGAGTGGAGTCTAGATGCTACATTGGGATTATCACCATGCATCATTGGGATAATCACCAGCTAATGCGCATTGGCCTTGGGATCATCACTAGAATAATGCATTACCCATGATTCCCTTATCTCCTCCTCACTTCACTTTTTTTTAGTCAGTTAATTGAAGACTGATAGACTAGTTAACTCATCTAGGTGGAATTTCACTCTCGTAACTGCCCGAGAGACTAGACTAGGTGGCAGTTTTTTCCCATAACTACTGGTGTGTGTCTAGATCACTTTAGACCACCACTATGGAACATTGGATTCTCCTCTAGTGCACATTGGTTGAGTTATACAAAGTATATCATGTGTAAATTATCATTCATTCATTTGGTTAATGAGAATTCTTCCATTCTTTCTCTCTTGCTTCTCTTTTATGATATTTTCTCTGCAACTGTGTATGTCAATTCCTATCTATATCTATTATGTGCAGGCTCAACACATTTATAGTTGAATTAATAATCATGTACATCCATACAATATCTTCTAGGAAGGGGTCGGTTGGTACAGGATGATGTTAGGTGACCTCAGCAGGTCGTACAGGTGTTCTGCAACAAATTTGTGGGAAGAGGAGATTTATAGAATATTTTTGAGGTTTGGTTTCCTATTTTTATATTGGAGGACAAGTTTTTCCTCAAATTTGATAATTTTGAGAGGACTAGCTCTTTCCTCAGATTTGGTAACTTTGAAAGGACTAGTTTTGGTCCTCAAATTTGGAGAATTGGATAAAGTTACAAAACATAAATATTGTATCTCTTGTGTATTGATGATTCATACATGATATTATTGTATGTTATGTTGTGATAAAGAAGTTAGGAATGTCATTGTTTTTATGTTTATAGTTCAATTGGGTTAATTGTCTATAATTTTGGAAACAATAGACTAAACCTAAGGTGCAGTAAAATCTAACATGGTATTAGAGCTTGGGATTTGAAGATAAGGGGATCATTTTGAGACACTTTGTTGTATACAACACTAGAAGAGTGTTGTACTTGTTATTTTTCTTATTCTTGTTATGGGCAGGTCAATATGGTGAATAAATTGAAGCCTGAGGATAGGTTGGAAGGGGCCATAATGAAAAAGAGAGTAGCCAGTTTTGACTATTGTAGTACAAATGAGGAAGCATGACACCTTGCATTACATCTAGTCTAGATGTCGTCACATAAAATAAACTACCAATCATTGACCTATACTACCTCTGATATGTAGACTTTCAATCATCATATTTACTTAACATACAATTGGTCTTCATAGGAGTATTGATTGGTTTACAATCTTCCATTCCGAACCTATTTAAAATTTCTCTAATATACTTGGTTTTAGAAATAAAACTTCCTTGGTTTCTTTGACATATATAAAGACCCAAAAAGAACGATAATTCTCCAGTTAATGAAATTTCAAATTCATTCCTCATATCACTTGCAAATTCCTGGCTCATCATGTCATCATCACTTCCAAATATAATATCATCAACATAAACTTCAATTAACAAAATACTATCTTGATTTACCTTGATGTAGAGGTTGATGTCTGCATTTCCTTTCTTGAAACCTTGTTGTTGTAAATATCTATCCAATCTAGAATGTCATGCTCTGGGGGCCTATTTGAGACCATACAAGGCCTTCTTCAACATGAAAACGATATTTTCATTCTCTGACAATGGAAATTCTTCTGGTTTCTCAATATATACTTCTTCTTATATATCCCCATTTAAGAAAGTTGATTTCAGGTCCATCTGATACACTTTAATATTATTGGAGCACGCATAAGCGAGGATCATCTGATTGCTTTCATTCTGGAAACTGGGGAAAACGTCTCTTCAAATTTGATACCTTCAACCCGAGCATATCCTTTACATACCAATCTAGCTTTGTTCCTGGTAACCTATCCATATTCATTCAATTTGTTTCTGAAGACCCACTTTGTGCCAATCACATTATTGTACCTTTTCCTTGGAACTAATTCCCAAGTGTCACTCCTCTCTATCTGATCCAACTCTTCATCCATGTATTTTACCCAGAATTCATCCTTGATGGCTTCTTCAAAACTTCTTGGATCAATCATAGATAAGAGTGTTAGGTGCAATTGTTCTGGTGAATGAATTCTTCTTCTAGTCTCAACTCCTACATGTTTGTTCCCAATGATCTGATCTGATGGATTATTCTTCTATGTTCATCTACTAGGTTTATTTGGAGGTACTTGAAGATATTGTTGTTCTTGTTCTTCTATTTCCAACTGCTCTACTTCATGTTATTCTTTTGTTACTTTTTCTTCCGTGTCTTCTTCTTCGTGAACCGGTTCTATTGAACCCTTTTATTATTCCTTTATTATTCATCCACTTGTCTCATCAATCATCGCATTGATGCTTTCCACAATTTTGTTGAGCCTTATATTGAATCATTTGTATTCTTTCCTTGTGCTCAAGCACCCAACAAGTACTCCTTTGTCCACATGAGAATCGAAATTTCCCATTCTACCATCTTCTCTTTTGATGTGAAATTTTCTTCCAAAAAATATGAAGTGTTTCACATTCATTGGTCTTACTTTCCATAGCTCCTAGGGAGTTTTATCACTTTTTTTTCTGAGCATTACTCTATTTTGAAGGTGAAATATTGTATGCAATGCATGTGCCCAAAAGACGTTTTTCAACTTGGAATCCATTAACATAGTTCAAGCCATTTCCTGTACTATCTTGTTCTTCCTTTGGACAAATCCATTTTGCTATGGTGTCATAGCAACAAAGAATTGTCTTTTTATCCCATTCTTGCTGCATAAATCCATAAATTCCTTTGAAATAAACTCTCCATTATCCGATCTCAAACATTTGATTTTTGAATCTGTTTCATTTTCAACCATTTCCTTGTATATATTGATGTTATTGAATGCTTCTGACTTCTTCCTAAGAAAACAAACTGAAGTCATCCTTATATAATCATCAACCAATAACATGAAATATTTCTCACTTTTTAAACCCTTTTCTATAGTTAGTCCAATTAAATCAGTATGCACAATCTCTAGCGGTCTTGTTGTGGAGTATTCCTTTGATTTGATCTTGGTATTTGTTTGCTTTCCTTGTTGACAATGGTTGCATAATGTGTTGGTTGACTTCATGATCTGGGGAATTTATATGACTACTTCCTTTTTGTTGAAATTGACAAGGTTATCAAAAGTTTATGTGACCCATTCTTTTGTGCCATAGCGAAACTTCATCTTCATTTCCTAGACAACACTTTTCATTTCTAATTTCACTTAATACATATATGTTTCTTGAATTTCTCACGGTTGTTGCAACCACTCTTCTTGAACCCTCTTTTCTTATTTCTCACTTCTGTGAATCAAACAAAATTTTTTGTCCTTGGTCACACATTTGAATTACACTCAAAAGATTGTGTTTCATATATTCCACTACTAGAACATTCTCTGCCTTGGTATCCTTGTTTCCAATTCTGATTGTACCTCTTCCAATGATTATGGATGAGTTGTTGTTTCCAAAGGAGATTCATCCATATCTTTCCTTTCTCAAGGTTATAAATCTTTCCTCATCACTTGTGATGTTCTTTGAGCAACCACTGTCAACATACCGAACACATTTCTTCTATTGATCTTGTAGAGAAAGTGTGCATTCTTCATTGTTAAACTAATTTTTCTTCCTTATCCATATTCTTTGATGTTTTTGTCTATGACTATTGGTATTCTATTGTGATTCTATTACAGGAGTTTCCATTCTACAATCTTTGGCCATGTGTCCAAAGTTGTTGCACTTGTAGCATTCCATCTCAGTACTCAAGGAATCAAACCTATTGTAGATTTTGTTCTATATTTCAGTAGGCCTTTTTGAATAATCATTTCATGTGTAACTTTCATGGTTGTCCCCATTCCTGTTATTTTCTCTAGAATTCACAAACTCATGTCCAAAATGTTTACATGAATAACATAAACCAATAAAGATAGTTTGATACCTGAAAGCTGTAGATATTCTAAAATGAGTTATTCTTTTGAACCCTTCTTCTTCTTGAGGCCTTCTTGTTTCTGACTGTCGATGATTATGAAATATGAATATTCTGGGTGGAGGAGCATCTCTATGATATTCCTTGTAAAAAATTGTGTCTCCTCTAACTGTCTCTACATAGATTCTTGGTTGTGTTTATTGATCTATTGTTTTGGAGCCTAATCCATTTTCTGTTTGATTGTATCCTAGTCTCAACTTGTCATGATGTGGCCCTTGATGGTTAATAATGTTATCCAAAAATTTAGATGTATTCTGCATGTTTTTATTTTGAAGGTATTTTCTCAATGTGACAATCTCTACTTCCAAATCTCCAATGATCGTGTATTTTTCTTCCAATAGTTCCTTGAGTGCTTCTTCAATTCTTTTTTCTTCTTCAGCATGGATTTTTAATTTAGTGATCATCTTCTATAGTTCTTCAGAGTTAGAATTTTGAGCTTCTTCTTTTCCTTTTAGTTTTTCCCATAGTGACTTGTTTTTCTTCTTTTCCATTTTTATAACTTTTATAAAACTCAATAGTTCTTCTTTGTAGACAAATTTGTCCTCTTCATAATCTTCTTCAGTGCCTTCTTCATCGAAATATTCTACTTCCATGAATATAACCCTTTCTACATCACTTTCAGTGACTTCATCTTCGTCTGATGAGGTGTTGTCTTCTTTGGTGAAAAATAATTTTTTGAAAAAAATATTTTTGGTTCTTTTTCCTTTGTATATTTGTTTTCTATTTGAATCATCTTCTTCATTCCTTTTCTTTTCCTTATGGGGAAATTTTTTAGCGAAATTACCAATACCATCACAATAAAAAAAAATCAATCGAAGCTTACCTTTATATTTCTCGGATCCCTTTTTCAGTCTTCTGATGAAGTTGGCTACTTCTTCATCATCTTATGAGATGTCATTGATACTACTATCTGACTTTACCTTTTTCCTTCCATTTTTCTTTCACTTCTTGGATGCTTTAATGTTTCTTCTTTCATAATGAGATTCTCTTTTTTTGTTCTCATTTCATAGGTTGTAAATATTCCATGTTGCTCATCCATGATTATTGAATCCATATATGTTATTTCTTTTAGTGATGAGATATTATGATCAAATCTCATTGGAAGAGATATTAGTACCTTTTTAACAATTATAGATTCATCAAATTATTCTCTCAATCCTATAATTACATTCATGGTTTCATTAAGTCATAAAAAGTAAGATGCAATATTCTTATGTTCCTTCATCTTCAGTTTTTCAAATCGACCTCTATAAGTTTGAAGCTTTGTTGCCTTGAATTTTGCGTCTCCTTCATAAAAATTCTGAATTTTGTCCCAAACCTCCTTTGCAGAGTTGCAATGCATAACTTTGACATATACTGAATCAACCAAACCATTAAGGAGTGCATTTTTGTCTTTCGAATTATTTAGACTAAGTTTCTTTCCATTTTCATTTGTTGGAGGAAAGAAAAGTTCTTTATATCCATCTACAACTGATTTCCAAACTTCAAATCTAATGTAGGCGCATCATAACACGTCAAGTGAGCCAGCGTGGAAGGCAAGAGACAGTTGGACAAGCCAACACAAATTTTGAACACTCACTTTGGAATTGTTGCGCGAACTTAAATGATTCATTTAAGAACAGGCACACTTGTATATTGTAACCGGACCTTGAGCCTTTAAGCTCTCATCCTTAGTAGATAGGAGGCATTTAAGATAGTTAATGTAAAGTAGATAGAATTTAATTCTAGACTAGATAGTTTCTAGAGAGCAAGAGGGAAACGGGAAGAGGTCAGCGTTGACTTGCATCGGGTCTCGAGGATTCGAGAGTGAAGCGCTCGACCACTGACCTCACGAAGTCACGAAGTTCGATCCTCCGAGTGTAGAGAGGGGAACGTGCGGAGAGATTTGTGGGTGCAGGTTTCCCGATAGGGAATAGAAGAACCTTGGTGTTCTTCGGGCCGAGGAGAGAGGAGATCCTGTGTGCGTGTGGACCTTCCGACCTGCGGGTGGTGAAGGGGCCGCGTTTCTATCAAAATCCCTAAGCTTTTACATATGTTTTCATCCTTCTTATCCATAATACATAGTTTTTTTCATCAAACTATGGTATTCGACCTATCCTTTCCCCATCCAACTGCCCTAACATATAATTGTCAAATAAATGTTGAAACCACTGCCACACCATCACTATGAAATATACCATTGTAAACCCGTACCAATCTGTTCTAGCAACCTGTAACCAACTTGTACCAGTAACTTCTAATCAACCTGTACCAAACTTCATCATGTATCTACAAATACCAATAGGTACGCGATCTGTATATGTTGCAACTCGTGTAGGTACGTGACCTGTCTATATTTCAACCTGTGTATGTACGCGACATTTTTATAATGCAACATGTGTACACCTTCATAAAGACAAGGTTTTCACCTTTCTGAAACTCAGACACTCTCCTACCTCTGTCACATCAACCTGTAACTTGTCACTCTATCCAATATGTAGTTGTTCCCTATGCATACACTATCATACATGTCCCTTACCCAAGTGCATCTATGACTCTCCAGTCATGTGCCATACATGTGAATACAATCATGATCAAGCTTAATAATCCTCAAATGGAATAAACATTAAACCCTTACTGATATGTAGCCTCAAACTACACAAAACATTTCACCAACACATGACAACCCAAAATCCTCAACCATGTGCCAAGGAATACGAGATATGCCTCAACACGCAACCCATCAAGATGTAACAATAATGAAAACCAACCATACCAGTGTTTTATATAATAATTTCCATACAACCAACAACCTCTCTAGGAAAAATCCTCAAACTCCCATAACCATATCTTATGTAGACAACAATAGCCAACTACACAGAAGAATATGACATACCTTTTGAACCTGTAGATAGATCTGTGTAACATCCCGCTCTGACGCACTGAGAAAACTTATTCTTTGAGGACACTTGCTCGCAAGTGATCCAGGATATTATGATATTAAAACATTTGTTCTTGATTATGATGTGATATGATAGATGAATTGATGTTTTACTGCATTGACATAGACAGGTGCTATTGACTTGGTTTTACTAAGTTTGCAGGGTTTTGGACCTTGAGGATGTAGAAGCATCGACGAAATCCTTGGACTCCGGATCGAGTCAGGGAGTGTGCTACTAGGGTTTGATTGTTTTACTGTGATTTTAGTACATTTGATTATATGATATGATGTGGACATGTCTGACATGATTGTTGATGATGCAGGCTGATGATAGCTTGCCGACCAGACTCACATATGGAGTAAAGGGGCCACACACGACTACCAGAGAGGTTGAGGGAGAGGTGTGGAAAGCATCCCTGTCACAGCCTACTAGCACTCTCGTCGTGGCTTGAACTGTAGGTTAATGATTATCTAGTTCGAGAGGACCCACGATGCCATGAGGGAGGACTGCGACAGTCGCTCATGATGACTCTAAGGGGTGCACAATAAGGTGGGGGCATTATTCCTTAGAATCCCTTAGTCTCCCACAAGTTCACCCCGTGGAGTGTTGACTCCAGGGGTTATTGATGTCTACCAATCAGTCAAGAGGTGAGTGGCACCCTTGGAGCACGTGGTGCGTCCTGAAGGGAACGTCACGCAAAATAAACACAAGAGGTGAGTGGCACCCTTAGAGCATGTAGTGCATCCTGAAGGGCCGTTGCACAAAGGAACAGATGAGGCGAGTGGCACCCTTGGAGCACCTAGTGCATCCTAAAGGGCACATCACGTTGATGATGATAGTGGGAGGAACCTAAATGTCCCTACGACATTTATCTCATTAAGAAATTTTAAAAACAATTTCCCTAATTAAGTATCGCCCAGTCCAGAATCTAAGTTCCAAGTAAAAAAACTTCTCTAGGGCTAAAATTTTTTCTATCCTTAAGAAAATATCTCTATAAAGATAAAATGATAAAGTTTAAAAAAAAAAAAAAAACCACTTAAGAAAAAATTGTAGACTTCATAAATTTTTGGGGTAAAATGAAGAGAGTAAGAAATTAATTAAAAGTTGTGGATAAAACATAAAGAAGAAGTTAATTATTTTTAATTTGTGAAAGTGTAAAAAGATATGAAATTTTAATAAAAGGAAAAGAGGGTAAATTGCACAACTGCCATTTTGGCTCTAATAAAAAGGGGAAAGAAGGAAATATAAAATTTAGGAAACTAGGGAATGGAGGAAACATAATAAGGGAAAGAGGGGAACTTATGGTAAAAAGAGAGGTCAACTTAGTAAAGAATCTGCAAATTAAGAACCTTCTAAATTGAACTAAATTAGTAACTTCATTTTAGGGAAAGTATTTAAAACCTATAAGGGAATCTAGGGCCACCTAAGAGTAAATTTAGGAGTAACTCTAGGTGGGTGAGGGAAATGAGACAAATATTAAATTAAAGAAAATAATTATTGGAGGAAAGTGGGGGATGGATGACACTTGTACGAAGGAGAATTATTAGAAGATTTTTATTAAAACTTAAATTAAATGAGATTTAGGGAATGTTGAAAAGTTCTAAACCTCTATAAAAGAGTGGAAGGAGGAGGAAGTAGGGGATTGGCTGTTAGCGTAACGTTACGCTGTCGGATTAGTGACTTGAATGATTTACTTGTGGGGAGTTGGGATTTCCCAGCTCGGATAGGAGTGGTAGCTCGGCCTTGCGAGAAGAGCTGGGAGCTAGACATACCATCTGGATAGTGTATGGCCCATTTGCGGCTTGGGGGGCTAAGGGGGAAGCAAAGTACCCCTAGCATTGGCTGGGAGATACCGGTGAGGTCTCAACGGTCGGCGAGTGGAAGTGGCATGGAGCGAGCAGACGACACTCGGAGCAAGCGAACATGCAACGATACAGATTTCTGTTGATTGATAGAATGTTCTAGGATGTATGTTTTAGATATGTAGGTGTGATGAGTAGGTAAACTATTGTTAGTTTCTTGACTGAATTTTTATAGCTTTTTTGATTGATTATCTCGCACCTTGATGTGTTTTATTAACCCAATGAACTTGATCGTTGGCGAGATTTTTCATGAGCTCAGCATGTTTATATCCATTGTTATCTCAATTTATTTCGTCTTTATCTCGCTCGACATTCCTGCGTTTTCACATCATTGACTGGATTTTATGTTGATGGATATTTGGCTTGCGCTTGTAACCTTTTTGGCCAGCGACCAACTGTCCCTTGCATTAATCATTTTCTCTTCCAGCGAATAACTTTAGCACTCATTGATGGACAATGTCACTACAGTAATCGTTTCCCTTTAATCTTTTAAACATTTGCAAATTGGATGATGGAAGGGACTCTGCATTAGTTGTTTACTTCTTAGTGTACTAAACAATATTTATATTTCAAATTGCATATTCCTTAATTAGTCAGCGCTGGAATTAATAACATGCACATTCCTGGATTGTGTCACCGCAATACACATGTCTTCTCAGCAAAGTTGTGCTTGTGTCGGCAATCGATTTCATTTGTTTAGTTTGATCGATTGATGTGGAATAGCTTTTAAATTGATTGGAGATGTATAGAATCTACTTACCATAGCGGATCCTTCATTTAATAAGAAATTTCTCCTTACCAGTGTATTTTTTAGCACTAATCTTTGTGTTCTTACTTCATTTCTTGCTTTTATCAAGCAATTCAAACTAAATTTATTTTTATTTGAAAAAGAAAAACGTTGTAACAATTCTGGTCTGAAAAATTTTGTGGCCTGTGATGGAGGTTTTTATTTTTCCAATCAATCCATTGTCCGTATATGCTTGTTGGGCGGGTTATCCTCATGCCTCTTTGTTTTTCTCTCAAGACATAGTTTGATAACCTCTAAAGCATCGTTGGGTACCCGGGAGAAGAAAACAGTTGAAACCATGGCACTTGGGTGAGTTGAACCACTCACTGACTATGTTTTTGTATTTCTGTTTCTTTGGTATGCCCCGATTGCTCCGATTGAGTCACTGCAATTATCTCACAGCCTTTACTCCAACACCTTGACCGACACCCACTTTTGTATGCGTGTATGGATAACGCCAGCCCCTTCCTTTGCACTTGATGCATTTTAATATTTCATGCACCTCTCACACCAGGTCTGGGTTGTAACTTGTATCCCACCCACTAAAATGAACACGACTATTACCATCGTTGACCACAAAGTTCACCGGAGGAGTGATCTCTGCGATCTCCAGGCTATCTTGATTTTCTACCAGTATTTTGCCCAAATTTTTGACCACATTTGATTGACACGAGTTCCCTTGCGGTTTGTTTTTAATTTCACCACATATTTTACCAGAATGAATGCCTTGGATGCTGCCTTAAGACATCTGCCTGAGTGTGGAGATTCTACACATGGTTTTAGCCTTCCAAATCAACTAGCCTCTTGCAGTAATTGACCGCAAATACCTTTAACCTGTGACTGTGTTTTTCCCTAGAATGTTGGACTGTGTTGGGTGGTTGAGCGTTGCGGTCGAATGGGTGATATCTCCTCAAGTACAGTCCACATATTATTCCTGGAAGGGACTGTAGTGGTGACGGCAATATTCTCGGTTGCACCCTTGGTAATCTTTCTTTTACTGTTAGATAGATCTCTTAATGTATTTTTGTTATTATGTTTAAGACCTTGGAATCTGATAGCGTGTACATATTTTAGTTAAATGGTTAATATATATTATGTTAGAAGGTTCTTAAGGTTATTTAAATTCGATTTCAACACCTAACCATTTGATGCTATATCATTTAATGCTTAGATATATGTTACCATTGCTACAACCTCAACAACAATCTGCCTTGTCCTAGTTAGTGTCTAATACAGGAGTCAATCTAATGTTCATAACAACAAACTATGTGCTTTAGTTAGCGTTGATAATAACAAGACCACTTTATTGAGCAATGTTTCAATTAAATGATTCAAGATCTTCTAGGATTAAGATTGAATACTTAATTAAAGGGTGAAGGAAATATAGAAGAATCAAGTGATTTAAATATTGAGAATTATACTAATTGAATGCTATTAACAACTATCTCCTAAGGTACTATGGAAGTTTCAAAAGAGAATCGTGACCTTAGTAATAGATGATAACATTGTAAAGATTGATAACATTGTATATCTTGCATTAGTGTACATACCTCTCATATCTATGTCAACATGTGACTTCTCTTTATTGCACTTATGAATGATTTTATTAGTTTCCTATCTTGGATGCATAATGTAAAAGGGTTGTTAAAGTTCTGGTATTGCTTAAGAAGATGGAGTTTCTTAGGGGTCCTCATATTGAACATATAATTATAGCTTCTCTTCACTTACCCCTATAAGTTTTCCTTATAAACAAGATATAGAGTTAAGTTGCATGAGATTAAAATGTAACACCGCTCTTGAATTATGATTCTTTATGCGATGACTTTTTACTCATTTACACTCATTGTTGATTTAGCATATTTAGTTTAGGTCAGCTTGTGTAGGGCGGGATGTAGACACCTCCATGTTCCTCAGAAAAATGACCAGCCCTGAGACCTTAAATGGTTAAAATCGATGGGAACCTGGGCTTGAGGGTCCCTTATGTGTCTTGAAGGTCCTAACTATTGCAGGGTAGGACGACCGGGTAGTCATTCTTTTTATCTTGTCGGTTGATTTTTGTTCTTTACTCACAGATGTTGATGTGCGTCTTAGATCTTTGTGTTGATATTGCAGTTGCATGCGTCATGATTTGTCATCATGTGGTGGTGTAGAGTATAATTTCTTGTTACCCTTGTACACATGCACACACACAAAAAAATAAAAATTGCACTTGTTATAAGAGGTTTGTCGGCGTAACGAGGAGGATCGTTACATATGGTATCAGAGCGAGTTCAACCCGCGACTTGGGATCGCTCCGACTTTCGTTGACATAATTGGATTATAATGTTCCTAATAGAGTTGATTGTGTGCGTGCAGGTAATCATGGTTAGAGGACACCATGGAGGTAGACGACAGGGTGCTAGGGGAGGACGTGTGATGCCTCTTGTAGCATCCACACCTGAGGGGTCTAAACCCCAGGGAGACGAGTAGGTTCTCGGACAGGAGCAGATAGTAGTTGGTGATGTTATCGGGATGATGAGATATTTTCAGCACATATCTGAGTCACTGATCAGTCGTTTGGACAGAGATGAGGCGAGAGTGCCGGCACCCGCTGAGGTTCCACCGCGCGCTCCGGTCAGTATGGGTAGCATTCACTGCGAACTCGAGAAGGTCAAATTTCTCGAGTTCTTTGGTGCCCCGGACGATGTTGCCGCTGAGGCATTGTTAGAGAAGATGGTGATGTGCTTCACACTTCACGATTATACCTCCAACATGAAGGTCCGCATGGCGGTCTCTCAACTGAAGGGGAGAGCTCTTCTATGGTGGAAGACGCTCCTACCACAGCTGAACATGGTCGTCGAAGACATGTCGTGGGAACTGTTTGAGGAACGGTTTTGAGAGAGGTACCTTTCAGAGGAATTCATCAAGCACCAGGTTAATGAGTTCAATGCCTTACGACAGGGAGGTTGTATGGTGCCCGAGTACGAGGCCCATTTTATGGATTTTCTTCAATAGACTCCAAACCTTAACACTAAAAAATTTAAGGTCAACAGGTTCGTGTTTGGCCTTAATGGTAGGCTGCGTGCAAAGGTTAGAATTTTAATGCCCCAAACCTTGCACGATGCCGTCCAAAAGGCCCTCATAGCAGAGGAGGATCTTATCAGTGGGGGTCAGACCAGGACTCCAACAATACCAGCAAGGCAGGTTTCAGCTGGAACCCAGCTGCACCAGACACCAACGAGACATACGTCGAGGTATAATGGCTTCGAGAGGGGATCCACTTTCACTAAACCCCAATGACCGCCACCTCAGCAATGGACACCTTATCGAGGACCACATCATCAGCAGCAGTGTCGCCCGCAACAATAGTAGTTTAGGCCTATTTAGCAGCACAGACCAGAGTTTCAGGCCGGTGGGCCGTCATCTTCTACTTCAGGTACCAGGACTACTGGGCCGAAGAAGGGGTGTTGGACATGTGGGGAGACACACTACCAGCACGAATTCCCTGTGGAGAGGACCAGAGCATCTGGATCAGTCTGACCCACTATAGTGGGAGATATGGGCAAGGCCCATCAGATTCATGTAGCAGTGAATAACCGACAGGAAGAGCATCAGTCAACTATGCTCAAGATGACAAGTACTGTCACTGACGAGACTCTAAGTATTTTGATAGATTTTAGTGCTACCGAGAGTTTCATTTCTGGTGCAACACTAAAAAGGATTAAGGTAAAGGCAGTCAAACAGGATGAGTTTAGCTTCATTGAGATGGATTTGGGAGCCAAAGAGAAGGTTGGAGTAAAGGTTACAGGCTGTGCCCTTAACCTGGGAGAGTTTGTCACAAAAGCCAACCTATACGTCACAATCCTAGGATCTTATGATGTCGTGATTGGTATGGATTTTTTGGAGTCGCATGAGGCGATACTCAATCGTAAGACAAAATGGTTGAGCTTGGTAGATGACGAGGGACATAGATGTGTGATTGTAGGATGGAACTTGGGATTTTTCCTGAGGTTCGTCTCTTCCTTACAATTACGGAAGAGTATGTATAAGGGGTGAAAGATTTATGCGATCCTTGTGTTAAATGAGAAGGGAGTAGAGGAAGGTCTAGAACACCTTCCGGTGGTGAAGGTGTTTGCAGATGTATTTCCAGAGGAGTTACCTGGGATGCCTCCAGAGAGGGAATTAGAGTTTACCATAGACCTTAAACTAGGGACCGAACCAATAGCAATAACGCCCTATCAGATGTCAACTGCGGAGTTGCAAGAGTTGAAAATGAAAATGAAGGAGTTGCTAGACCTGGGACTGATATGTCCTAGTATGTCACCGTGGGGTGCACCTGTTATTTTCATACGAAATAAGGATGGATCGTGGAGGGTTTGTATTGACTACCGTCAACTAAACAAGGATACGATCAAGAATCAATATCCTTTGCCGAGAATTGATGATCTGTTCGATCAAATGAAGGGTGCGACGGTGTTCTCCAAGATTGATTTGCGATCAAGGTATCCCTTGTTGCGGATCAAGGAGGATGACATCCCTAAGACCACCTTTAAGATGAGGTTTGGACATTACGAGTTTACTTTTTTACCATTTGTACTGAAAAACACCCCATCGGTAATTACAAGTTTGATGAACGGGGTGTTCCGCGAGTACTTGGACAAGTTCGTCCAAGTATTCAATGACGATATTTTGATCTACTCTCGAACGAAGGAGGAACATGACAAGCACTTGCGCTTGGTACTACAGTGTCTACGAGAGCACAAATTGTATGGGAAGTTGTCCAAATGCTTTTTTTATCAATCGAGGATTCACTACTTAGGGCATGTCATCTCCGACGAAGTTATTCCGTGGATCTAGCCAAGGTCGAGGCTATTATGGAATATCCTGCACCAATGAATGTCAAGGAAGTGCGTAGCTTTATGGGTTTAGCAGGATTCTATCGATGGTTTGTCGAGGGTTTTTTGAGGATAGCAAATCCGATCACGAAATTGCAGAAGAAAAACAAGAAGTTTGTTTGGACCAATAAATGCAAGGAAGCATTTCGGAGGCTTAAAGAGTTGTTGACGACAAAGCCGATACTAAAGGTCCCTAACATGGACGCGGACTTCTTGGTATGCACAGATGCATCCAAGGAAGGCTTAGGCGGAGTCTTGATGCAAGATGGACGAGTAATCGCTTACATTTCGAGGAAACTGAGAAGGCATGAGGAGAACTACGAGATGCATGATTTGAAGTTATTAGCCATAGTATATGCTTTGAATGTTTGGATACACTACCTTGTTGGACGAAAATTTGAACTATAGATTGATCATTTTGGACTACAACACATTTTTACGCAAAGCGACATGAACGCGTGACAACGACGTTGGTCGGAATTGCTTAGCGAATACGACTTTGAGATTACTTACATAAATGGAATAGTGAACTGAGTGGTGGATGCTTTGAGTCAGAGACCATGCATATTTTCAATGTTGCCTCTTCAGATGAATCTACGTGAAAAGATTCTAACTTTACATTGTGACGACGACTGGTACCAATAAGTCGAGGGTTTTATCGGACAAAACACAATGATGGTACCACGATATGAGGGATTTTCATTTGATAGTGATGGGTTATTGAGGTTTAAAAGTAGGATTTACGTACCTCCAAATGACGAGTTGAGGATGTTGATCCTGAGCAAGGCTCATAGAGAAGTTTACATGGCTCACCCGGGAGTCACGAAGATGAGGGCAGACCTTAAACCCTTATTCTTCTGGAAGGGAATGAAGGCCGACATAGTCAACTATGTGGCCAGATGTTTAGAATGTCAGTAGGTAAAGGTTGAACATAGACACCCAGCAAGATTACTACAACCACATTCCATTCTAGAATCGAAATGGGAAGTTATCTCGATGGGTTTTATTGTTGGATTTCCACTGACAGCAAGGAGACATGACTCGGTTTTTGTAGTAGTAGACACTCTGATGAAGAGTGCTCACTTTATTCCTATGCGTACGACGTATCAGGCACCTAACATAGATAGAGTTTTCGTTAGTGATATTGTGAGGCTGCATGGTGTGCCTAAAAATATTATATCCGATCGAGGATCGGTGTTTACTAGACGATTTTGGACGAGTTTCCCAGAGGCCTTAGGAACTCAACTTAACTTTAGTACTGCGTATCACCCAGAGACTAATGGATAGACCGAACGAATGAATCAGACCTTGGAGGACATGTTGTTCATGTACATAATGGACCAACAAAAGAGTTGGGAAGAATTCTTGCCACTAGTAGAGTTCGCTTACAACAAAAATTACCAGAGCACCATTAATATGGTGCCTTTTGAGTTTCTTTACGGGCGACCGTGTTGGATTCCCTTGAGTTGGGATCGGCTTGAGGATAGGGTCCTGGTGGAACCAGAAGCGATCCAAGAAATGGAAGAGAAAATGCAAACCATAAGACAAAGGATTAAAGAAGCGCATGATCGACAGAAGAGTTATGTTGATGCGCACCGAGTCGACCGTAGTTACGAGTTCGACAATCGAGTCTTCTTGCTGGTCAAACTGCATAAGAGTTCGATCAAGTTTGGGAAGGGAGATAAACTCTCTCCTAGGTTACAACGTTCGACAGTTACAATGTTGAACAGTAGATCAGGTTAAGGTCCAGTGGGACAATTATAGTCCGCACTCGGCGACTTGGGAGGATGCATATGATATGCGCCAACAATTTCCATTTTTGTTTGATAGATAGACATATGATATTGTGATACACTTATTTCAGCATTTATACTGAGAAACTTAGACCAAGAGGGGGTGTATGTAACATCCCGCTCTGGTGCAGTGAGAAAACTTATTCTTTGAGGACACTTGCTTGCAAGTGATCCAGGCTATTATGATATTAAAACATTTGTTCTTGATTATGATGTGTTATGATAGATGGCCTAATGTTTTAATGCATTGACATAGACAGGTGCTATTGACTTGGTTTTACTGAGTGTGCAGGGTTTGGACCTTGAGGATGCAGAGGCATCGACGGAACCCTTGGACTCTGAATCGAGTTAGGGAGTGTTCTACTGGGGTTTGATTGTTTTACTATGATTTTAGTACATTTGATTATATGATATGATGTGGACATGTCTGAAATGATTGTTGATGATGTAGGCTAACGATAGCTTGACGACCAGACTCACATATGGAGTAAAGGGGCCACACACGACTACCAGAGAAGTTGAGGGAGAGGTGTGGACAACAACCCTACCACAACCTACTAGCACTCTTGTCATGGCTCGAACTGTAGGTTAACAATTACCTAGTTCGAGAGGACCCACGATGTTGTGAGAGAGGACTGCTACAGTCGCTCATGATGACTCTAAGGGGCACGAAATAAGGCGGGGGCCTTATTCCTTAGAATCCCTTAGTCTCGCAATAGTTCACCTGGTGGAGTGTTGACTGCAAGGATTATTGATGTCTACCAATCATACAAGAGGCGAGTGGCACCCTTGGAGCACGTGGTGCGTCCTGAAGGGAACGTCGTGCAAAAGAAACACAAGAGGTGAGTGGCACCCTTGGAGCACATAGTGCATCCTAAATTGCACGTTTCACAAAGGAACATATGAGGCGAGTGGCACCCTTGGAGCACCTAGTGTGTCTTGAAGGGCACGTCACGTTGATGATGATAGAGGGAGGAACCTAGATGGCCCTATGACATTTATCTCATTAATAAATTTTAAAAACAACTCTCCTAATTAAGTGTCGCCCAGTCCAGAAACTAAGTTCCAAGTCAAAAACTTCTCTAGGGGTAAATTTTTTTCTATCCTTAAGAAAATATCTCTATAAAGATAAAATGATAAAGTTTAAAAAAAAAAAAAAAAATCACGTAAGAAAAAATTGTAGACTTCATAAATTTTTGGGGTAAAATGAAGAGAGTAAGAAATTAATTAAAATATGTAGATAAAATATAAAGAAGAAATTAATTATTTTTAATTTGTGAAAGTGTAAAAAGATATTAAATTTTAATAAAAGGAAAAGAGGGTAAATTGTGCAACTGCCATTTTGGCTCTAATAAAAAGGGGAAAGAAGGAAATATAAAATTTAGGAAACTAGGGAATGGAGGTAACATAATAAGGGAAAGAGGGGAACTTATGGTAAAAAGTGAGGTCAACTTAGTAAAGAATCTGCAAATTAAGAACCTTCTAAATTGAACTAAATTAGTAAATTCATTTTAGGGAAAGTATTTAAAACCTGTAAAGGAATCTAGGGACACCTAGGAGTAAATTTAGGAGTAACTCTAGGTGGGTGAGGGAAATGAGACAAATATTAAATTAAAGAAAATAACTATTGGAGGAAAGTGGGGGATGGATGACACTTGTACGAAGGAGAATTGTTAGAAGATTTTTATTAAAACTTAAATTAAATGAGATTTAGGAAATGTTGAGAAGTTCTAAACCTCTATAAAAGAGAGGAAGGAGGAGGAAGTAGGGGATTGGATGTTAGCATAACGTTACGCTTCCAGATTAGTGACTTGACTGATTTACTTGTGGGGAGTTGGGATTTTCCAGCTCAGATAGGAGTGGTAGCTCGGCCTTGCGAGGTGAGCTGGGAGCTAGACGTACCATCTGGATTGTGTGTAGCCCCTTTCGGCTCGGGGGGATAAGGGGGAAGCATAGTACCCCTAGAATTGGCTGGGAGGCACCGGTGAGGTCTCGACATTCGATGAGTGAGAGTGGCACAGAGCAAGAGGACGACACTCGGAGCAAGCGAACAGGCAATGGTACGCATTTATGTTGATTGATAAAATGTTGTAGGATGTATGTTTTAGATCTGTAGGTGCGATGAGTAGGTAAACTGTTGTTAGTTTCTTGAATGAATTTTTATAGCTTTAATGATTGATTATCTCGTGCCTTGATGTGTTTTATTAACCCAATGAACTTGATCATTGGCAAGGTTTTTCATGAGCTCGGCATGTGTATATCCATTGTTATCTTGATTTATTTCGTCTTTATCTTGCTGGACATTCCTGTGTTTTCACATCATTGACTGCATTTTATGTTGATGGATATTTGGCTTGTGCTTGTAACTTTTTTGGCTAGCGACCAACTGTCCCTTGCATTAATCGTTTTCTCTTCCAGCGAATAACTTTAGCACTCATTGATGGAAAACGTCACTGCAATAATCGTTTCCCTTTAAGCTTTGAAACATTTGCAAATCGGCTGATGGAAGGGACTCTGCATTAGTTGTTTACTTCTTAGTGTACTAAACAATCTTTATATTTCAAATTGCATATTCCTTAATTAGTCAGCATTGTAATTAATAACATGCACATTCTTGGATTGTGTCAGCGCAATACACATGTCTTCTCTGCAAAGTTGTGCTTGTGTCGGTGATGGATTTCATTTGTTTAGTTTGATCGATTGATGTGGAATAGCTTTTAAATTGATTGGAGATGTATAGAATCTACTTACCATAGTGGATCCTTCATTTAATAAGAAATTGCTCCTCATTGGTGTGTCTTTTAGCAGTAATCTCTGTGTGCTTCCTTTAATTCTGTGTTTCTTACTTTTATCAAGCAATTCAAACTAATTTTTTTTTTATTTGAAAAACAAAAACATTGTAACGATTCTGGTCTGCAAAATTTTGTGGTCTGTGATGGAGGTTTTTTTTTGCCAATCGACCCACTGTCCGTATATGCTTGTTGGGTGAGTTATACTCATGCCACTTTGTTTTCCTCTAAAGACATAATCTGATCACCTTTGAAGCGTCGTTGGGTACCCGGGAGAAGAAAACAGTTGAAACCATGGCACCTGTACAAGTTGAACCACTCGCTGACTATGTTTTGGTATTTTTGTTGTGTTGGTATGCATCGGTTGCTCCGATTAATTCACTGCAACTATCTCACGGCCTTTACTCCAACACCTGGATGGAAACTCACTTCTGTATGCCTGTATGGATAACGCCATCCCCTTCCTTTGCACTTGATGCGTTTTAATATTGCATGCACCACTCACACCAGGTCAGGGTTGTAACTTGTATCCCACCCACTAAAATGAACACGAATGTTACCATCGTTGACCACAAAGTTCACCAGAGGAGTGATCTCTGCGATCTCCAGGCTATCTTGATTCTCTGTGAGCGTTTTGCCTAAATTTTCGACCACATTTGACTGACAGGAGTTCCCTTGGGGTTTGTTTTTAATTTCACCACCGATTTTACCAGAATGAACACCCTGGATGCTGCCTTGAGTGTGCAGATTCTACACACGGTTTTAGCGTTCCAAATCAACTAGCCTCTTGCAGTAATTGACTGCGAATACCTTTAGCCTATGACTATGGTTTTCCCTAGAATGTTGCACTGTGTTGGGTGGTTGAGCTTGCAAGATACTAGATATATAAAATATGAAAAACAAAAATAAAATGCTAGAAATGGCAGAATAACAGTAAAATATCCAGCATAATCTCCACAATGACACAGTAATGATATAAGAACAACAATAGAAATAGCACTTTGATTCAAAAAGAAATGTTCACAGGCCTCTTCGAGGGGTAAACATCGAATCTAGCAGTGCTCTGTTACAATAATCTCAAGATAGGGTTTTCATACCCTCGACCCTTATTTATACTAAATATGTCTATCAAGAGGAGCATCTAGAGGAAGATCCTTCTAGAAGTGAAAGCTTCTATTAAGTCTTCTTACATCCTCCTTATTCTATTTTATTGAAAGGCCTTATTAATATTGACATTTATTACATCCGAATACATTGATCTACCTATGTGCGGGTTAGGACCTTAACATGTCCACCCCCTTTAAAACAACCTTGTCCTCAAGGCTTGAGATGTGGAAACTGTTTCAGAATGGTAGTTGGTTCCCAAGTGGAATCTGCTGGAGTCATATCTTTCCACTGTACTAGCACTTCCTTGATGGTTCTCTAACGTAGGCAACACTCATGCTGGTCCAAAACTACTTCGGGCTGTAGCCAAATGGATCCTTCTTCAGCTAACTCTGGAAGGTTGGTTTGAATTTGGCACCTGGTTCCAATCACCTTCTTCAAGCATGAAACATGGAAAATAGGATGTAGCTTTGACTGACTGGGCAGAGCTAACTGATATGCGGCTTGTCCCACACGCTTGAGAACTGTGTAAGGGCCATAAAATTTGGGTGCTAGCTTATGACAATGCTCGGCCTTGAGGGAAGTTTGCTTATATGGTTGCAGCCTCAGAAACACCTAATCCCCTTCTGCAAATTGACATTCGGAGCGACCTTGATATGCTTGCTGCTTCATTCTATTACGTGCCATGAGCAAGTTCTCTTTAAGGGTATGAAGGATATCCTCTCAGACTGTAAGTGTTTGGTCAACCGCCTGGACCTTCGAGGTACCCGGTAAGTATGAGAGAAATGAAGGTGGCTTCTATCCATATACCACTTCAAAAGGAGTCATGCGAGTGGTTGTATGGTATGTAGTGTTGTACCACCATTTGGCGAAGGGTAACCATTGAGCCCACTGGTGTTGTTTTTCAGAGGCAAATCACCTCTTATATGTTTCCAAACACTTGTTGACAACTTCTATTTGACCATCCATCTGGGCATGATAAGCTGAGCTGAGATGAAATTGTGTGCCTTGTAGCTTAAACAGTTCTTGCCAAAAATTTCTTGTGAAAGTTGGGTCTCGATCAGAAACAGGTAGCATGCCATGAATCTTGAAGACCTGGTCCATGAAAATTTGAGCCACCGTGGATGTAGTAAATGGGTGGTGAAGAGCACAAAAATGAGCATACTTGGAAAGACGATCCACCACCACCATTATGACTTATTTATTCCCCGATTTGGGTAAGCCTGTAATAAAGGCCATAGAGATATCCTTCCAAATAGTGGGGGGAATCAGAAGCAGTTGGAGGGTGCCTGGAGATTTGACTGTTTCTCCCTTGTTGCATTGACACACCTCACATTCAGCAACAAACTAACGGATCTCCTATTTCATACCATCCCAGAAAAAAGAACGTTTGACTCGGTCATATGTTTTGGTGAACCCGGAGTGCCCTACTATGGGTGTATCATGAAGCTCAGAGAGTACCGTGGATTTGATCTTGGATTGTTTACTTAAATACAAACAACCTTTCTATCAAAGCTCATCCTGGAGCCAGGAGTACCCTGGGGGTGTCGGAGCCTTGTTCTGCAGTTGTTGGATCAGATGCAAACTTTTGGGATCTTGAAGCCATTCCTGGTGCACAGCTTGGAGCCAATCGAGTATAATGAATGAAAGAGAAAAAAGGGATCCTTCGTCTTCATATTTTTGGGACAGTGCATCCGCCACGACATTGTCTTTTCCCTTCTTGTAAATGATCTCATAATCATATCCAAAGAGTTTAGTCACCCATTTTTGTTTCTCCTGGGAGGAAATGCGTTGTTCCATAAAGTACTTGAGGCTTTGATGGTCGGTCTTAATTTGGAAGCGTTTCCCCAAGAGATAAGGACGCCACAACTCAATGGCATGCATAATCGCCAACATTTCTTTTTCATAAATGGGTTTGCCCAGATTCCTTTCAGACAGTTGCTTGCTAGTGAAGGCCAAAGGTTGATCCTCTTGCATAAGTACAGCGCCAATTCCTTTCCCTGAGGCATCACATTCCAACACAAAGGTCTTTGTGAAGTTGGGAAGGGCCAGAACCGGAGTGGTGCACATGGTCGTCTTCAAGGTTTGAAAATCTTGAGCAGTTGTTGGAGTCCAAGTGAAAGAGTTCTTTTTGAGGAGAGTCGTGAGAGGTGTTGCAATATTTTCATAGTTCTTAACGAACTTGCAATAATACCCTGTGAGGCCCAAAAATCCACACAAGATTTTGAGAGTCTTTGGGTGCAGCCAGTCTTGCATAGCTTCAATCTTTTTCAGGTCCACCCTGACACCATCCTTTCCCACCAGATGACCCAAGTATTCTACTTCTGAGGCACCAAAAGCACATTTGGACTGTTTCAAGAAAATTTGGTGCTGAGAGAGTAGGAGGAGAACTTGATCCACATGAGTAAGATGGTCTGTCCAGGTTTTTCTATAGATGAGGATATCATCAAAGAAAACTAAGACCAAATGATGGAGAAAAGGGCGGAAGACATGGTTCATGAGGCTCTGGAAGGTGGAGGGGGCGTTACACAAACCAAAGGGCATGACCAAAAACTCATAGTGGTCCTCATGAGTGTGAAAGGAGGTCTTGGGAATGTCAACCTCTTTCATACGTATTTGGTGATAGCCCGAGCGAAGATCAAGTTTGGTAAAGAATTGGGCACCACTCAATTCATCCAGGAGGTCATCAGTGACAGGAATGGGAAATTTGTCTTTGATGGTCAGTTTGTTGAGAGCACGGAAGTTAGGACACATTCTCCAAGAACCTTCTTTCTTCAGTACCATGATGACCAGAGATGAGTAAGGGCTCATACTAGGACAGATGACACCGGCAGTAAGGAGTTCCTGGACCATTTTTTCAATTTCATTTTTTTGTGCAAAGGGGTGGTGATATGGATGGATATTGGGGGGAAGGCTTCTTGGGACAAGGAGAATGGAATGATCATGAACACCGTGGGAAGGAGGGAGTCCTTGGGGAGTGGAAAATACTATTTGATGTTTAGAAAGGAGGGCTTGAAGGTCTTCGGGCACTGGGGGTGTCTCTGTGGCTTGTATGGCGTCGAGTTGGGAAATGACACCAAAATTACCCTTTTTGAGCAGTTTTTCCATGCGATGAGAACTGATGACCTCAGGTGAACCAGTTGTGATGCCTTGGAATTTATATTGGTGGCCTCCTTGGTCGAATTGCATGGTTAAGTTATGAAAATCCATGAGAATGGGACCTAAAGTCCTTAGCCAGTCTGCACCCAACACAATGTCGCAACCGCCCATGTCAATAGAAAACATATGGGATTTTAGGTGGTAGTCACCGATTT
>JZKD02S1725106.1:73078-88370 GCA_000966675.3 Picea glauca
TAGGTCTTCTTACATCCGCCTTATTCTATTTTATTGAAAGGCCTTATTAATATTGACCTTTATTACATCTGAATACATTGATCTACCTATGTGCGGGTTAGGACCTTAACAGAATGTTGCGGTCGAATGGGTGATATCGCCTCAAGTACAGTCCACATCTTATTCCTGGAAGGGACTGTAGTGGTGATGGCAATATTCTTGGTTTCACCCTTGGTAAAAATTTCCTTATATCTCTCCGCATGGGTACCTCACGGAAAACAACTGTAAGAGTCGACAAGTTGGTTTTAATGTTTCTTTTACTGTTAGATAAATCTCTTAATGTATTGTTGTTATTATGTTTAAAACCTTGTAATTTGAGAGTGTGTACATATTTTAGTTAAATGGTTAATACAGATTATGTTAGAAGGTTCTTAAGGTTATTTAAATTCAATTTCAACACCTAAAGATTTGATGCTATATCATTTAATGCTTAGATCTATGTTACCATTTCTACAACCTCAACAACAATCTGCCTTGTCCTAGTTAGTGTTTAATACATGAGTCAATCTAATGTTCATAACAACAAACTATGTGTTTTAGTTAGCATTGATAATAACAAGACCACTTTATTGAGCAATGTTTCAATTAAATGATTCAAGATCTTTTAGGATTAAGATTGAATACTTAATTAACGGGTGAAGGAAATATAGAAAAATCAAGTTATTTAAATATTGAGAATTATACTAATTGAATGCTATTAACAACTATCTCCTAAGGTACTATGGAAGTTTCAAAAGAGAATGGTGACCTTAGTAATAGATGATTACAATGTAAAGATTGATAACACTGTATATCTTGCATTAGTGTACATACCTCCCATATCTATGTCAACATGTGACTTCTCTTTATTGTGCTTATGAATGATTTTATTAGTTTCCTATCTTGGATGCATAATGTAAAAGGGTTGTTAAAGTTCTGGTATTTCTTAAGAAGATGGAGTTTCTTAGGGGTCCTCATATTGAACATATAATTATAGCTTCTCTTCATTTACCCCTAGAAGTTTTCCTTATAAACAAGATATAGAGTTAAGTTGCCTGAGATTAAAATGTAACACCGCTCTTGAATTATGATTCTTTATGAGATGACTTTTTACTCATTTACACTCATTGTTGATTTAGCATATTTAGTTTAGGTCGGCTTGTGTAGGGCGGGATGTAGACACCTCCATGTTCCTCAGAATAGTCGCCAGCCCTGAGACCTGAAATGGTTAAAATTGATGGGAACCTGGGCGTGAGCGTTGTTGATGTGTCTTGGAGGTCCTAACCATTGCAGGGTAGGATGGACGGGTAGTCAGTCTTTTTATCTTGTCAGTTGATTGTTGTTCTTTACTGGCAGATGTTGATGTGTGTCTTAGATCTTTATGTTGATATCGCAGTTGCATGGGTCATGATTTGATGTCATGTGGCGGCACAGAGTATAATGTCTTGTTACCCTTGTACACACTCAAAAAAAAAAATAAAAAAAAATGCACTTGTTATAAGAGGTTTGTCGGTATAACGAGGAGGATTGTTACATATGGTATCAGAGCGAGTTCAACCCGCGACTTGGGATCGCTACAACTTTCGTTGACATAATTGGATTATACTATTACGATTCAAGTTGATTATGTGCGTGTAGGTAATCATGGTTAGAGGACACCATGGAGGCAGCCGACAAGGTGCTAGGGGAGGAGGCGCAATGCCTCCAGTAGCATCCTCACCTGAGGGGTCTAACCCCCAGGGAGACGAGCAGGTTCTCAGACAGGACCAGATAACAGTTGGTGATGTTGTCGGGATGACGAGATCTTTTCAGCACATGTCCGAGGCACTGTTCAGCCGTTTGGACAGAGATGAGGCCAGAGTGTCGGCACCCGCTAAGGTTCCACCGCGTGCTCCGATTGGTACGGGTAGTATTCACCGCAAACTCGAGAAGGTCAAATCTCCCGAGTTCTTTGCTGCCTCGGACGTCATCGTCGTCGAGGCATGGTTGGAGAACATGGCGATGTGCTTCACACTTCGCGATTATACCTCCAACATGAAGGTCCGCATGGTGGTCTTTAAACTAAAGGGGAGTGCTCTTATTTGGTGGAAGACGCTCCTACCACAGCTGAACATGGTCGTTGAGGACATGTCATGGGAACTGTTCGAGGAACGGTTTCGAGAGAGGTACCTTTCAAAGGAATTCATCGAGCATCAGCTCAATGAGTTCAACGCCTTACGACAGGGAGGTCGTACGATGCCCAAGTACGAGGCCCATTTTATGGAGCTGCTTCGGTACACTCTGCACCTTAACACTGAAAAACTTAAGGTGAACAGGTTCGTTTTCAACCTTAACGACAGCCTTCGTGAAAAGGTTAGGATTTTGATGCCCCAAACCTTACACGATGCCATCTAGAAGGCCCTCATAGAAAAGGAGGATCTTATCAGTGGGGGTCAGACCAGGACTCCAGCGAGACTAGCAGGGCTGGTTTCAGTTGGAACCTAACGACACAAGAGACCAGTAAGACATACGTCGGGGTATTGTGGCTTCCAGAGGGGATACAATTTCACTACACCCCAACGACCGTCGCCTCAGGAGCGGACACCTTATCGGGGACCACAACATCAACAACAACATTTCCCACAATAGCAGTAGTTTAGGCCTATTCAACAGCACAGACTAGGGTTTCAAGCCGGTGGGTCATCATCTTCTACTTCAGGTACCAGGACTACTGGGCCGAAGAAGGGGTGTTGGACGTGTGGGGAGCCACACTACCAACATGAATGCCCTGTGGAGAGGACCAGAGTGTCCGGATCAGCCAGACCCACTATAGTGGGAGATATGGGCAAGGCCCATCGGATTCATGTAGCGGTGAATAAACACCAGGAAGAGTATTAGTCAACTGTGCTCAAGATGACAAGTACCATCGTTGACCAGACCCTAAGTATTTTGATAGATCCCAGTGCTACCGAGAGTTTCATTTCTGGTGCAATGCTAAAAAGGATTAAGGTAAAGGCAGTTGAACGGGACAAGTTTAGATTCGTTGAGATGGCTTTGGGAGCCAAACAAAAGGTTGGAGGAAAGGTTACAGGCTGTGCCCTTAACCTGGGAGAGTTTGTCACAAGGGCCAACCTATACGTCACAATCCTAGGATCTTATGATGTCGTGATTGGTATGGATTGGTTGGAGTCGCATGAGGCGATACTCAAATGTAAGACAAAATGGTTGAGCTTGGTCGATGACGAGGGACAGAGACGTGTGATTGTAGGATGGAACCAGGGAGTTTCCCTGAGGTTCGTCTCTTCCTTACAGTTACGGAAGAGTATGCACAAGGGGTGAAAGCTTTATGCGATCCTTGCGCTAAACGAGAAGGGAGTAGTGGAAGGTCTAGAACACCTTCCGGTGGTGAAGGAGTTTGTGGACATATTTCCAAAGGAGTTACCTGGGATGCCACCAGAAAGGGAATTGGAGTTTACCATAGACCTGAAACCGGGGACCGAACCGATAGCAAGAACGCCCTGTTGGATGTCGACCCCAGAGTTGCAAGAGTTTAAAATGCAACTGAAGGAGTTGCTGGACCTAGGACTGATACGTCCTAGTGTGTCACCGTGGGGTGCACCTATTATTTTCATACGAAAGAAGGATGGATCGTGGAGGCTTTGCATTGACTACCGTCAACTGAACAAGGCTATGATCAAGAATCAATATCCCTTGCTGAGAATTGATCGATTTTCTCTCAGGCTGCGACTATGTTCTCCAAGATCGATTTTCGATCAGGGTGTCACCAGTTGCAGATCAAGGAGGATGACGTCCCTAAGACCACCTTTAAGAGAAGGTTTGGACATTACAAGTTTACTTTTTTACCATTTGGACTAACAAACTCCCCAGGGGTATTTATGAGTTTGATGAATGGGGTTTTCTGCGAGTACTTGGACAAGTTCGTCCAAGTATTCATTGATGATATTTTGATCTACTCTCGGACAAAGGAGGAGCATGACGAGCACTTGCGCTTGGTACTACAGTGTCTGCGAGATTACAAATTTTATGGGAAGTTGTCCAAATGCTCTTTTTATCAATCGAGGATTCACTACTTAGGGCACGTCATATCCAGTGAAGGTATTTCCGTGGATCCAGCCAAGGTCGAGGCTATTATGGAATGGCCTGCACCGACGAATGTCACGGAAGTGCGTAGCTTCATGGGTTTAGAAGGATACTATCGATGGTTTGTTGAGGGATTTTCGAAGACAACAAATCTGATCACGGAATTGCAGAAGAAAAAAAAGAAGTTTGTTTGGACCAAGAAATGCGCGGAAGAATTTCGAAGGCTTAAAGAGTTGTTGACAATAGCACCAATACTAAAGGTCCCTGACCTGGATGCGGACTTCTTGGTATGCACAGATGCATCCAAGGAAGGCTTAGGTGGAGTCTTGATGCAAGACGGACGAGTAAGCACTTACATTTCGAGGAAGCTAAGAAGGCATGAGGAGAACTACGCGACACATGATTTGAATTTATTATCCATAGTATATGCCTTGAAGGTTTGGAGACACTACCTTGTTGGACGAAAATTTGAACTAAAGACTTATCATTGTGGACTAAACACATTTTTACGCGAAGAAACCTGAACGTGTAACAACGACGTTGGTTGGAATTGCTTAGCGAATACAACTTTGAGATTACTTACATAAAGAGAACAGTAAACCTAGTGGTGGATGCTTTGGGTCGAAGACCACGCATATTTTCGGTGTTTCCTCTTCAAATGAATCTACGTGAAAATATTCTAACTTTATAGCGTGACGACGACTGGTACCAATAGGTCGAGTGTTTTATCGGACAAAACACAATGATGGTACCATGATATGAGGATTTTTCATTTGATAGAAATGGGTTATTGAGGTTTAAAAGTCATATTTACGTACCGCAAAACGACGAGTTGAGGATGTTGATCCTGAGCGAGGGTCATAGAGCAGTTTACATTGCTCACCCGGGAGTCACGCAGATGAGGGCAGACCTTAAACCCTTATTCTTCTGGAAGGGAATGAAGGCCGACATAGTCAACTATGTGGCCAAATGTCTAGAATGTCAGCAGGTAAAGGTTGAACATAGACAACCAGGAGGATTACTACAACCACATTCCATTTCAGAATCGAAATGGGAAGTTATTTCAATGGATTTTGTTGTTGGATTGCCACTAACGACAAGGAGACATGACTCGATTTTTGTAGTAGTAGACAATCTGATGAAGAGTGCTCACTTTATTCCTGTGTGTATGACGTATCAAGACCTAACATAGCTAGATTTTTCATCAGTGAGATTGTGAGGTTGCATGGCGTGCCTAAAAGATTATATGCCATCGAGGATCGGTGTTTACTGGACGATTGTGGACGAGTTTCCAAGAGGCCTTGGGAACTCAACTTAACTTTAGTACTGCGTATCACCCAAAGACTAATGGATAGACCGAACAAATGAACCAGACCTTGGAGGACATGTTGCACATGTACGTAATGGACCAACAAAAGAATTGGGATGAATTCTTGCCACTAGTAGAGTTCGCTTACAAGAACAGTTACCCGAGCACCATTAATATGGTGCCTTTTGAGTTTATTTATAGGCGACCGTGTCAGACGCCCTTGAGTTGGGATCGTCTTGAGGATAGGATCTTGGTGGGACCATAAGCGATCCAATAAATGGAAGAGAGAATGCAAACCATAAGGAAAAGGATTAAATAAGTGTAGGATCGACAGAAGAGTTATGTCGATGTGCACCGAGTCGACCATAGTTATGAGGTCGGTGATTGAGTATTCTTGTGGGTCAAACCACATAAGAGTTCAATCAATTTTGGAAAGGGAGATAAAATATCTCCTAGGTTCGTGGGACCTTTCGAGATTGTGGAGAGAAAGGGGCCCGTGGCCTATCGACTAGCCTTGCCTGATTCCTTGAGGCATATGCATGATGTTTTTCATGTATCTGTTTTGAGAAATTACATTAGTGATCCTACACATGTGATTGACATGAGTTCCTTGTAGGTATCGGATGAGGGAGCGCTCACGGCTGAGCCAATCTACATCTTAGATCATAGAGTTCGACAGTTACGACGTCAAACGATAGATCAGGTGAAGGTCCAGTGGGACAATTATAGTCCGCACTCAGCGACTTGGGAGGACGCATATGATATGCACCAACAGTTTCCATTTTTGTTTGATAGATAGACATATGATATTGAGAAACTTCGGGATGAAGTTTAGACCAAGAGGGAGGGTATGTAACATCCCTCTCTGGAGCGCTAAGAAAACTTATTCTTTGAGGACAATTGATGCAAGTGATCTGGGCTATTATGATATTAAAACATATGTTTTTTATTATGATGTGATATGATAGATGACTTGATGTTTTACTGCATTGACATAGACAGGTGCTATTGACTCGGTTTTACTGAGTGTCCAGGGTTTTCGACCTTGAGGATGCAGAGGCATCGACAAAACCCTTGGACTCTAGATCGAGTCAGGGAGTGTGGTACTGGGGTTTGATTTTTTTACTGTGATTTTAGTACATTTGATTAGATGATATGATGTGGACATGTCTGACATGATTGTTGATGATGTAGGTTCACGATAGCTTGTTGACCAGAATCACATATGGAGTAAAGGGGCCACACACGACTACCAGAGAGGTTGAGGGAGAGGTGTGGATAGAAACCCTGCCACAGCCTACTAGCACTCCCGCCGTGGCTCGAACTGTAGGTTAACGATTACCTAGTTTGAGAGGACCCACGATGCCATGAGGGCGGACTGCGATAGTCGTTCACGATGACTCTAAGGGGAACGCAATAAGGCGAGGGCCTTATTCCTTAGAATCCCTTAGTCTCCCACAAGTTCACCTGGCAGAGTGTTGACTCCAGGGGTTATTGATGTCTACCAATTAGTCAAGAGGTGAGTGGAACCCTTGGAGTACGTGGTGTGTCCTGAAGGGCACGTCATGCAAAAGAAACACAAGAGGCAAGTGGCACCCTTGGATCACGTAGTGCATCCTGAAGGGCACGTTGCACAAAGGAACAAATGAGGCGAGTGGCACCCTTGGAGCACCTAGTGTGTCCTGAAGGGCACGTCTTGTTGATGATGATAGAGGGAGGAACCTAGATGGCCCTACAACATTTATCTCATTAAGAAATTTTAAAAACAACTCCCCTAATTAAGTGTCGCCCAGTCTAGAATCTAAGTTCCAAGTCAAAATCTTCTCTAGGGGTAAAATTTTGTCTATCCTTAAGAAAATATCTCCATATAGATAAAATGATAAAGTTTAAAATAAAAAAAAATAAAAAAACCACTTAAGCAAAAATTGTAGACTTCATAAATTTTTGGAGTAAAATGAATAGAGTAAGAAATTAATTAAAAGCTGTGGATAAAATATAAAGAAGAAATTAATTATTTTTAATTTGTGAAAGTGTAAAAAGATATTAAATTTTAATATAAGGAAAAGAGGGTAAATTGCACAACTTCCATTTTGGCTCTAATAAAAAGGGGAAAGAAGGAAATATAAAATTTAGGAAACTAGGGAATGGAGGTAACATAATAAGGGAAAGAGGGGAACTTATGGTAAAAAGAGAGGTCAACTTAGTAAAGAATCTGCAAATTAAGAACCTTCTAAATTGAACTAAATTAGTAACTTCATTTGAGGGAAAGTATTTAAAACCTGTAAGGGAATCTAGGGACACGTGGGAGTAAATTTAGGAGTAACTCTAGGTGGGTGAGGGAAATGAGACAAATATTAAATTAAAGAAAATAATTATTGGAGGAAAGTGGGGGATGGATGACACTTGTATGAAGGAGAATTATTAGAAGATTTTTATTAAAACTTAAATTAAATGAGATTTAGGGAATGTTGAGAAGTTGTAAACCTCTATAAAAGAGAGGAAGGAGGAGGAAGTAGGGGATCGACTGTTAGAGTAATTTTACATTGCCATATTAGTGACTTGACTGATTTACTTGTGGGGAGTTGGGATTTCCTAGCTTGGATAGGAGTGGTAGCTCGGCCTTGCGAGGCGAGCTGGGAGCTAGACATACCATCTGGATAGTGTGTGGCCCCTTTCGGCTCAGGGGACTAAGGGGGAGGCAGAGTACCCCTAGCATTGGCTGGGAGGTACCGGTGAGGTCTCGATGGTCGGCGAGCAGGAGTGGCACGGAGCGAGCGGACGACACACGGAGCAAGCGAACAGGCAATGGTACGCATTTATGTTGATTGATAGAATGTTGTAGGATGTATGTTTTAGATCTACATGTGTGATGAGTAGGTAAACTAATGTTAGTTTCTTGACTGAATTTTTATAGCTTTGTTGATTGATTATCTCGTGCCTTGATGTGTTTGATTAACCCAATGAACTTGATCATTGGCGAGGTTTTTCATGAGCTCGGCATGTTTATATCCATTGTTATCTCGATTTATTTCGTCTTTATCTCACTCGACATTCCTGCATTTTCACATCATTGACTGCATTTTATGTTGATGGATATTTAGCTTGCACTTGTAACTCTGTTGGCCAGTGACCAACTATCCCTTGCATTAATCGTTTTCTCTTCTAGCGAATAACTTTAGAACTCATTTATGGACAACGTCACTGCAGTAATCGTTTCCCTTTAATCTTTTAAACATTTGTAAATCGGATGATGGAAGGGACTCTGCATTAGTTGTTTACTTCTTAGTGTACTAAACAATCTTTATATTTCAAATTGCATATTACTTAATTAGTCGGCACTGGAATTAATAACATGCACATTCCTGGATTGTGTCATCGCAATACACATGTCTTCTCTGCAAAGTTGTGCTCATGTCGACGATGGATTTCATTTGTTTAGTTTGATCAAGTGATGTGGAATAGCTTTTAAATTGATTGGAGATGTATAGAATCTACTTACCATAGCGGATCCTTCATTTAATAAGACATTTTTCCTTACCGATGTGTTTTTTAGCAATAATCTCTGCGTGCTTACTTTAATTCTGTGTTTCTTACTTTTATCAAGCAAATCAAACTAAATTTATTTTTATTTGAAAAAGAAAAACGTTGTAACGATTCTGGTCTGAAAAATGTTGTGGCCTATGATGGAGGTTTTTATTTATCCAATCGACCCACTATTCGTATATGCTTGTTGGGTGGGTTATCCTCATGCCAATTTGTTTTTCTCTCAAGACATAGTCTGATCACCTCTGAAGCATCGTTGGGTACCCGGGAGAAGAAAACAGTTGAAACCGTGGCACATGGGCAATTTGAGCCACTCGCTGACTATGTTTTGGTATTTCTATTGTATTGGTATGCCCCGGTTTCTTTGATTGAGTCACTGTAACTATCTCACGACCTTTACTCCAACACCTGGACCGACACCCGCTTCTGTATGCGTGTATGGATAACGCCAGCCCCTTCCTTTGCACTTGATGCGTTTTAATATTGCATGCACCTCTCACACTAGGTTTGGGTTGTAAAATCTATCCCACCCACTAAAATGAACATGCCTATTACCATAGTTGACTACAAAGTTCGTCGGAGGAGTGATCTCTACGATCTCCAGGCTATCTTGATTTTATTCCAACATTTTTCCCAGCTTTTCGACCACATTTGAATGACACAAGTTCTCCTGCGGTTTGTTTTTAATTTCACCACCAATTTTACCAGAATGAATGCCTTGGATGCTGCCTTAAGACGTCTACCTGAGTGTGCAGATTCTACACATGGTTTTAGCCTTCCAAATCAATTAGCCTCTTGCAGTAATTGACTGTGAATACCTTTAACCTATGACTATGTTTTTCCCTGGAATGTTGGACTGTGTTGGGTGGTTGAGCATTGCGGTTGAATGGGTGATATCGCCTCAAGTACAGTCCATGTCTTATTCCTAGAAGGGACAGTAGTGGAGAAGGAAATATTCTCGGTTGCACCCTTGGTAAAAATTTCCTTATTTCTCTCCTCATGGGTACCTCACAGACAACAACTGTAAGAGTTGACAAGTTGGTTTTAATGTTGCTTTTACTGTTAGATAGATCTCTTAATGTATTATTGTTATTATGTTTAAAACCTTGGAATTTGATAGCGTGTACATATTTTAGTTAAATGGTTAATACAGATTATGTTAGAAGGTTCTTAAGGTTATTTAAATTCGATTTCAACACCTAAATATTTGATGCTATATCATTTAATGCTTAGATATATGTTACCATTGCTACAACCTCAACAACAATCTGCATTGTCCTAGTTAGTGTCTAATACAACAGTCAATCTAATGTTCATAACAACAAACTATGTGTTTTAGTTAGCGTTGATAATAACAAGACCACTTTATTGAGCAATGTTTCAATTAAATGATTCAAGATCTTCTAGGATTAAGATTGAATACTTAATTAAAGGGTGAAGGAAATATAGAAGAATCAAGTGATTTAAATATTGAGAATTATACTAATTGAATGCTATTAACAACTATCTCCTAAGGTATTATGGAAGTTTCAAAAGAGAATGGTGACCTTAGTAATAGATGATTACAATGTAAAGATTGATAACACTGTATATCTTGCATTAGTGTACATACCTCTCATATCTATGTCAACATGTGACTTCTCTTTATTGTGCTTATGAATGATTTTATTAGTTTCCTATCTTGGATGCATAATGTAAAAGGGTTTTTAAAGTTTTATTATTGCTTAAGAAGATGGAGTTTCTTAGGGGTCCTCATATTGAACATATAATTACAGTTTCTCTTCACTTACCCCTAGAAGTTTTCCTTATAAACAAGATATAGAGTTAAGTTGTCTGAGATTAAAATGTAACACCACTCTTGAATTATGATTCTTTATGAGATGACTTTTTACTCATTTACACTCATTGTTGATTTAGTATATTTAGTTTAGGTCGGCTTGTGTAGGGCGAGATGTAGACACCTCCATGTTCCTCATAATAGTCGCCAGCCCTGAGACCTTAAATGGTTAAAATCGATGGGAAACTGGGCTTGAGCGTTGCTTATGTGTCTTGGAGGTCCTAACCATTGCAGGGTAGGATAGGTGGGTAGTCAATCTTTTTATCTTGTTAGTTGATTGTTGTTCTTTACTGGTAGATGTTGATGTGCATCTTAGATCTTTATGTTGATATCGCAGTTGCATGCATCATGATTTGTCGTCATGTGGCGGCATAGAGTATAATATCTTGTTACCCTTGTACACACGCAGACACACACAAAAATATATTTTCACTTGTTATAAGAGGTTTTTCGGCATAACAAGGAGGATCGTTACAATTGGTTATACCTGATCATTGTAGACCTTCCTGGGAAATTCCTTTTAGACTCTAAGAAACTGGCATTCTCATCTACTCAAGATTTCATGGATTTTCTCAACTATATGTGACCTCCTCTTCTTCATCCCACGTATGTATGTTCCCTCTTTCAATTTCATCCCTCGTATGTACGTGACCTCTTCCACTACAACTTGCGTACACCTAAAAAACTAGGGTTTTTAAAGTATTTCTGCAACTCCAAAAATTTCACCATCAAGCCTTCTTTCTACCTGAGACTTGAATAACTTAAGATGTATCAATGAGTACCTTCAATAAAACTTAAAAAATAATAGATATTCAACATGTTCAATAGGTGCTAATAGGAGACCCTTTCTCTGTTATTTATACTCTCCAAGTAGCTTCTTGAAGGGATTACCTTCTAACTAACTTTACCCAACTTCCTTATTTTAGGGATAACCCACTTCTAACCACTTTTTCCACTTATAAATACTTTATCCACAAATAGTGATCTCTCCACTTCTAGTTGCAACTAATTAATTTTTAATTATTTTCTTTTTTCAACAACAACTCATGATTAACTCCTAGTTACAATCACTTTGACTAGTAAACTTATCATAGGAGCTTCTAGAATAAATTGACTTCCTTGACCTTCCAGGGGCTTCTAGATAAATCATGAGGGTTATCCAACTTCCCAAGGCCAAAACTCTCCAACCGTGAGGATTTATGTGACGTTCCACATACCACTAGAAATGGCACAAAATGTACTATCCATATAGAATATATTACCTGAAAATACATTGATATTCATGCATTTATACCTGAAACAACCTTGAGTACCTTAACCATACTCTTTGGGCTACTAGAATTCGCTATCGGACTTGCTTCATAGGTTGAAATCAATGAAAACCAACCCAATTAATCAATAAGAAATGAAAAATTTAATATGACGATGAATGAAGAGATTTTTCTAGGACATCACTTGTGCTCTAGAGGGATTCAAGTAGACAAAGGAAATATCAAAATCATCACCTTACTTCCTACCCATTTGAAATCAAAATTTGTAAGGACCTTTCTTGGACATGCAGGATACTAGAGGAGATTTATTAAGGATTTCAATAAAATAGTTGAAACCATGTTTACCTTGCTGACCAAATATGTGGAATATTGTTGGACTTTGAATTGTCAACAAGTTTTTGAAACAATGAAGGAAAGACTCACAACTTCTTATGTTTTACAAGTTCCCAATTGGAGTCTTCCATTTCACATTCACACTGATGCATCAGACAAGTCTGTAGGAATAGTATTAGGACATGATGAAGATGATAAATCTTATGCAATCTACTTCATAATTAAGAATTTAGTTGGTGTAGAACTAAATTATATTGTTAGAGAAAAATAACTTTTAGCAGTGGTTCATGACCTCAATAAATTCAGACATTATGTGACAAGATATAAAGTTTTTGTACATACAAATCATGCGTCCATTAGATAATTGATGAATAAACCTGAAATTAATGGTAGGATGATTATATGGTTTATGTTATTACAAAAAATTGATCTAACAATTCTTGATAATTATGGAAATTAGAATATAGTTGCAAATTTCTTGTCTATTGGCCTTTCCTATTGAAGAAGGCATGATTGATGACCAATTTCTAGATGAGAACCTATTTTCCATATCATTACAAACCCCGTGGTTTTTTTATATACAAAATTAATTTATAACAGAAAATTTTCCTCAATATTTCTCCTAGAGGGAGAGATGCAATATTGTCCGGAAAAGTTCAACCTACACTTGGGTTGCAGGCTATTTATTCAAATTATGTTCAGATCATATTTTGAGGATATGCATAAGGGAAGATGAGGTGGATTATATATTGCATGATTTCCATGTTGAACCATGTGGAGGTCATTATGCATCCAAGAGGACAACTTATAATATCTTACAAGCTATATATTATTTTCTAACCATACATAGATATACTCAGCAATATACTTCACATTGTCATGAATGCCAAAGAATGGGGAAACCAACAAAGAGAAATGAAATTCCTTTACATCCCAAAGTATCATTAGAACCATTTGACAACTGGGGCATGGACTTTATAGGCCCAATTGATCCTCCATTGGGACATAATAAACACATTTTGGTATGCACACACTATCTGACAAAGTGGGGTGAAGTAAAGTCCATGAAGGCTACCACATAATCAAATGTAGCAACATTCCTCTAAGAATGCATATTTTCCAGGTTATGTTATCCAAGGGATATATTCATGGATCAAGGCCACCAATTTACATCAAGTATTTTTGAAGAAATAATGAGAGAACATAACATCTATCACAAAAATTCAACACCCTACCATCCTCAAACAAATGGGCAATATAAAGTCACAAACAAACAACTAGAAAACATCCTCACTAAAAAAGTGAGAAGGAACAGGAAAGATTGGTCAAAGAATCTAACTAAATCATTCTAGGCATACAACATTAAATGGAAAAGTACAACAAGGCTTACTCCTTTTGAATTAGTTCATGAAAAGAAAGCCATGCTTCCTATTGAATTTGAATATCATACACTAAGAACAACAACTGAATTAGACATGAATTTGCAGTCAACACAAAAAGAAATATTGAGCCAATTGAATGCATTATATGAGTACGTGATGTAGGTCCTCTTCAACAATGAAGTGGTGAAGTAGACAATAAATGACTGGCATGACAAGAAGATTAAGTACACGAAGTTCAAAGAATGGGATTGGTATTTGTTATATGAATCAAGGTTTAAGTATTTGAAAGGAAAGTTGATGAAAATGTGGATAGGGCCTTACATCATTGAAATATGTCTTGATAATGGATCAATGCATATAATAACAATTGATGAATAAGGAATACCACTACTAGTGAATGGATTTATACTAAATACCTACAGTAAGCCCCTAACAAAAGAAGAATTCACAAAAGCAATGAAGAAACAAAATATGAATGTGATTGAAAGTAGTCATATTCTCAATACATCCCCATAATGAAAAAAGAGAATACAAAAATAAAAATACTATATGAAAACCTCCCAGAGGCATCTAGGACATATTTGAGGGTGAAAACCTCCACTGGAGATAGTCTCAGATCTGAATAATAAATGAATAACCTCATTAGTAAAACTTCTTAGAAGACTAATAAGGAAAGGAAGTAGTAAAAACCAGAGATGATACTTCTTCCTTGAAAAAAATTAAAAAAATAAAATATTTTTTTACTAATATTTTGTTTTTGCAGGTACGAGGGACTTCATTACTGCAACCATTTGCATAGAAAAATTAGCAGTCAACATCACCTTCAATAAGTATAGTAATAATTTCCATATTCATACATATCATTTTTAATTATTCCCATATTTATATAATTTCCTATGATAATCATCCATACCATACACACCACTTTCCATATCCAATACATCTCACTTTACATTTTTTTCCAAAGAAAACATGTTATTCTATAGGAATCTACATGATATTATACATGGAAAATTATCACAAATAGGAAAGGTAAAATACTCAAGGTCATTAGTGTTAGAAAAACAGGACCGCAAAGAAATAAAATAAAACAAATGCATAAACAAAACACAGAAGACACACAATACAAGAGAGACACAGATTTACGCGGTTCACCCAGTGTGGGCTATGTCCACCAGAGAAATTGCCAGGTCCTTCCTTTATTATTATCCAGCAAAATGAAGGGATACAACCTACAACAAAACCTGCTGTAACTTCATCTTCTTTCTCTCACAGTCTCCTCTCTCAGAATACAATATTCACCATCATCCATAGCCACAATACATTTCCCTCTTAAAAGAGGGTTTCCTTCTAGGGAAAAAAACCCTAACATAATCTCTATCGTTAGATCTGTGACCTTATAATGAACGGTCCATATTTAAAATGAAATTACAATATAGTTTTACAAGGCAATTTTTTCTTCGAGGGCTTCGCCCCCAAACCCCCGCTGGGGGCCTGCTTTCCCCCAGACCCCCCAATC
>JZKD02S1725106.1:110842-121233 GCA_000966675.3 Picea glauca
GGTGCATCCATTGAGGATGCATGGAATAAGAAAGATGTTGGGGGTGGGCGGCGATGGACCCCCACAGACTGTACAAGTGATGGAAGAACCCTCATCCTGGAGTGAGGTAACTCAGACGTTGTGGGAAGGCACCCAAGGAGAGGACTAATACTAAATATTGCAAAAATATTGGCAACTTGAATACATATTAATAATATTGAACTATTAGTACAAAATAGTAAAATTCAACAACATAAATACAACAAATTTGAGATTTAAACGATATTTAACTCTACACATGATACCTGTGATGTAGGCGACTTGTCCATCCTAGGTGGACATTGCTCAACATCGCTTGGTCCCACAATCTATAGAAACAAAAGAACATTAAAAATTAGAGGATGTCATAAAATAAAGAAATCACTATGGTGAATTCATCAAATGTGACACATACCTGTGTATGGGGTATATTGATTGAGTATGATGTCTCTACTACTGCATAAGTGGTGGATACACACATTGATATATACATGGGCACAGAGGAGCATTTGTGATATATATATATATATATATATATATATATATATATATATATAAATACACAAAATCCTATATAAATATATATAATGATGACGAACATAGTGATGGTTAAGATACTAAGCGCTTGCATGAAGCTTTGTTGTCCACTAGCATCAATAGGACCATAGCAAGTCTATCTGCAACTCGAGCATATGTGAGGTTCACATGGACGACTTTTATTTCCACGTTCCCTCTCCTCACTGAACTATGTTGTACGGGGTGAAGCTATGACCCCTCTATCAATGTCATCGATAGGAACCTCCTTTCGAGATAGTGAAACAAAGCTGCCATGTTTCACTGGGATTCAATTCAATGGTGATATAATGATATGTACCTGTCGCACACTCTCTGCAATAGGAGGATGTTGGGTAAGGGGGTTGGGCCTTCTCCTAGGGGGACGATGACCTAACATGGGATCGTTCCTAGCATTCTCTCGATCCTGTGCAGACCCCCAAACCACCGCCTGGAATTCACTAATGTCAAAGAAGTTGACACGCTGACCCCAAATAAATTCATCCCATGATTTTCACAAAAAATATAAAGGCACCTCCTTGTTATTGCAGGGAGGTTTATCAAATATCATGTACCACATATCCATCAAGTTTTCACTAATTTGTGGGTGGACGCACCATTCAATGAAAATGTATTTCGTGGTCATGGGTGGTTGTTGTTGAGATCGAGAATCAATAAAAATAGACATAAGTTTTTGTTTTGATATACCCAAGTCTCCAACTTTCTTGCTATTCAATCGAGTGTTGTAATACTCAAACATTCTTTCCCTATATTTAGAAATAGAAGTCAATTTCCCTTGGAAACATGCAATGGACCTCAAAATTACGTCCCATGAAGTGGCCAAGGACTCTCTACTTGGTTCTCTCATGCCCCTTAATTTCTTTACAAGTGTTCTTAATGTGTCCAACCCCTCATCAATTTGGTTGTTTATGTTGGGTGGTTGTGGTGGGTTGGGATTTTCCTCTCCTTGGTCTGTTGGTTGGTGGTTTACATTGTATCCAGGATGCATTTTATAATATATGTTGCAATTTAATAAGGCATGGCATGTAAATTAGGTCATTTTTTTTAATTAAAATAGAAAATTACAAAAAACATCAATACATATTTTAAGAAATACAAAAAAGAAAACATAAAATAATCTCATTTATTTTAAATTGTCTATAGTTATTTTAAAGGGGAAATGTTAGACAATGTAAGAGGTGACTCTAAATTTTGTACATGAGATTTCTCTATATGATTACAAATTTATATAATTTAGATTCTCTTAGAATATATTAAATTAATTGAGAAAAAAAGTAAAAATTACTAAATTGAGAGGAAAAGAAGAAAAATCAAGCATACCTGGATTCAATGGGACACAGTGGAAATGTTATCAGTAGAGTTTTGTAATATCCTTGTGGTTGTAGAGAACCTTTTCTATAGAAGCAAGTTCTAGCCACGAAAATCAACAAGTAAGGCACCCAAACAATAGCTCTTAAACAATAGATCAAATACCATAGCTTACAAGCAAATTTCAATGGTAGAAAAATTGAAAAAGAGTATGAAAGAGTGAGTTTGTTACAACCCTAATGATTTTAACTTAATGTTTATTACAACACCTCAATCACTTAGCAAATCAAGATGCCCTTGGAGGGAAAGATAGTCAATAGCATATAGAAATTAAATCCAACCTTGAACAATTCAATCTCTTTAAATTCACATTTACCAATGCAACAATATTCAATCTCCAATGCAAATTAGTGCCTTATCTTTTGAGTTATGGAGTCTCTTGCTTGATCACAACCAAGTTAAGCTAGGGTTTATTACTCTTCTAGGGGTGTAATCCCTTTTACTCACTAGATAAAACAAACCTTAGCAAAATCTTGCTACAAGGGTGTAAGCCCTTTTACTCTTTGTAGCAATCCTCAAGCCTTTTCAATATTAAGAGAAGAAAATTCCTTGATGGAGGGTGTATACTCTTATATTCCTCCAAAAGTTTCATTTATAACATTGAAATTAAAGAAAAAAACAAAAGATTGCAGAAATTCCTTACCTATTCCAAGAGACATCAAGAGAAATAGTGAACATATAGCAACCTATGAGGCCATATAAAACCTAAAAACAAAAAATTAGATACAAAATGATTTTTTCTAAAACTTTGATTAAAATATCTTAGAATACCTAAAAAAAAAAAATAATGAAAAATGAAAAACCAATTCATATACTAAATAAAACCTCAACTCCTTATAAAACATGAAATGAAAGGTGAAAACATCCATTCAAAAATAAAATGCTAGACCACGTATATTAAAATTTAGTTAAAACTTCGCCTCGTTTTACTTACATGAACAAATGAAAAATGGGAAACCTATTTATATAGTCCCCGCCTCTCTCAATAATGTTCAAAGTAATACTTTATATGAAACTAAATTGAAACATCATCGTTTTTACCATAGTTTTCGTGACCAAATGCGGTAGTCAAGATTTTTTTTAATTTATTAATAAAACGCATACGTCTAGAAAATATTAAAATCAAGGTTTGAGATAGAATTAAGTTTATCAACATAAAAGGGAAATTTAAGATTGAAATTGTCGTTTTTTTAAGTTTATGATTCCTAAAATATTGTTAAAATTATACACTACATTTATTTTATGTTAACTAAATTTTGTTCTAAACTTGGTTTGCATAATATTTAAATAAATTCAATTTCAATAGAAATCAAGGGTTTCACCCAATAGAAAATTTTAAAAATAATTTTTTAGGTTTCTCAAAATAGCATAAATTAAGAATATAAATTAAGAATGTAAACTAAATTTTGTTCTAAACTTGGTTTGCATTTGTGAATCAAATGTAATATTTCTCTGCGGTTTTGAACTGGAATAATAATATTTCTCTGCAGTTTTGAATGAAAATAATATTTCTCTGCAGTTTTGAACGATAATTACGCAGAAAGGCGTATACCTATTGACAATGGGCATATTTAATAGGGGTTTAGTGCTTAATAAGTTTTTTATGGACAAGATTAAATATGGTTGGAATATTCTTAGTAGTCACACAAAATAAATGACTGTGATTTCAATCATTAACTTCCTAGCTATTATAAAGACATTCGTTTATGTGTTTACTTTTTTACATTTACCTAATCATATTTAAAAATTACTTTGATAGCTAACTGAGTGCCACATAAGTGATTAACATAAATTAAAATATTAACAACAGATAAATGAAACGCAGCCGTTTATTTGTTAATCAACAATCAAATTTAATGTAATTGGAGGCATCAATATACTATTCAGGAGCAGTGACCACGTTTTTTTTTTTTGGATATCAAGCGTTACCACGCGCATGCGTTTTGGTTAACGGAGTGATAGTTGGATGATGGTAGTGGTACGCATACCCAGACCGCATGTTTAATCTACCCAAACTCTACTGTAACAAATCTTAATCTACCCAGTTCTAAATTAGAACTTTAGAATCGTTTGGACTCTACATCTACCAAGATATCATTAGCTGTTTCAACGGTTTTTTATTGCAAGCCCATTGTTCATAGGTTTTTTTCATCTATCAATATCTTCCTTTATGACCTCCGTGTTTGACCATTTGCTGGCTACTCAGTCCCCAACTTTCTCATTGATTCGAAATTTGTTTGTTTCATGCTTTTTCCAGATAGACAAAGATAAAAACAATATGAGACCTGAGGATATCAAGCTCGCTTTACTCCAGACTGGTGGATATCTCAGCATTCATTAGAGAAATTTCATACTTTCTCTAATTTCATAGAGCTAGAGGCAATGATTGATAAAAAATTAAAGATATCATTCAAACTCAAATAGAGGATAGATTCTTAGGGTTCAAGATTGAATTGCAGACAATGAAGGATAGAATTCAAGAAATGGAAAAACATAAGCAATCAACCTAAGAAGGAAGGGTTGAAGAAAATCAGAACTTGAGAGATATGATTAAAGAGCTAGAAGAAAAACTAACCAACAATTTGACCCTCAGTAATATGGAAAACAAATTGAATATCAAACCCATCAAAGAGGAAATGAATAAGGTAATCGAATTGGGCCATGAGCATAACAAAAGAGCCTTGAACCTCATAATTTTTGGTATAAAAGAACAACAAGAGGAGGATACACTAGCAATAGTAAAAGAAGAATTAAAAAATAAATCACAAATTGATACAACTTACCTCATAGAAGCAAAGAGTATAGGAAAAATAATTGATCACAAAGATAAGTTGATCCGTGTCAAAGTAAGTTGTAATGACCATAACTATAACATACTTAGTAAATCTTTGAGCTTAAAAGGGTCAGGAATATTTATAAATGAAGACCTCATTCTGGAAGACCAAGGTGAATTAAGGAAGGAAGTTCAAAAGGTAAAAGAAGCGAGGAAAGAAGGAAAATGGGCAATAATTAGAAATCAAAAAGATATTTTTAGGGATAGAGACCAGAAGGATAATAATAAATAGGAATTTGGGACACTTGGGATCCTTTTTTGGAATTGTCGTGGTTTTCCATGGCGCAAAGGTCCTATGATAAGTTCGATCCCGAGTGATATTGATATTATTTGTCTAGCTGAAACTTGGGAGCATGAGGAGTCTAAGGTCCCTAACATGGAAGGATTTGTCTTGTGGTCAGCATGAAACAAAAAAATCCCACCGTAGAGGGATAGGAGGCATAGCTTGTTATATTAGAAAATGAATTTCTCCTCGCATTCAACTTCATAAGATTGACCATCTTAATCAATACATTTGGATAGAAATTTCAGACACCAATGCTAAGAAGATGTATATAGAAACTTGTTATTTTGCACCTATTAATTCTACTTTTTATAAGAAAAATAATCTAGATAAAAATTGTCCCTATAATAATTTACAACAAGATATTTATAATTTGAAAAATGAAGGTAATATCCTCTTGCTAGGAGACTTTAATGCTAGGACTGCAACTAAACAAGCTACTCTTTTAAGTGATGACTCCAACCATAATCCTTTATGGCTAGATGAGAACCTTGTTTTATCTAATAGCTACAAAATAAGCTCTTCAGACCTAATTGAGAATTTGTTTAGTATTGAGTTGGTCAAGCTTGACATCTCTCAAGACCTAATAATATGCAATGGAGTAACGAAGTGGCCAAAATCCAACCAAATGACCTGTATTCATGGGCTAGGTAGTAGTGTTGTAGATTATGTGATATATGATATCCTCGTTTCCAACCAAATAACAACTTTTGACCTTTTAAATGACCATGAGCNATCCAATTCTGCCCCCCAATGAAACTGCTGCTCAGAAATGGTGCAGCCTCCTCATCGCTGAGATCACGCGACCATGAAACTCTTCCTTTATCTCTTGCTCCAGGTCCAGAACATTTGTACAGACCATAAAACACAGTCCTTCACATAGACAATGAAGAAAAATAATGATATTAGAATCAGATTCTCATAGACAATGCATGGACGTGCGTTATATTTTCTGAGTTGGGAACGCAGTAGTTTACGATTCTCTGGTGGGATCGTTCCAGTTATCCCATCTTTCTGGGAAGATAATGTCAGCAATGTAAGTGTAAGAAAACACTACCCTCGAGTAACTTCCCCATGCCCTGCCGAGATACATTAATCCACCGCCCGTAATCTTGCAATTTAGAAAGACGTAGCCCGTGTCTCCCCCAGGAGAGGATCTCCTCTGAGCTGTAATTGCACCATTTAGCTCAGGGATCGTATGGAGATGGTATTTCTGCGAATAAACTGTAGACAAAATTGTTTATCCACTCTCGCCTCTGAAACAGAAAAATTATCAAAATACCGTGAATGTTCGTATTTAGTGAGTTCACCTCATAAAGAGATTGTCCATCGCCGCAAATGAAATCGGCGGCACCTTGAATCAAACAATTTCTAAAGTAATGCCTTCCGCTCTCATCCAACACAGTGTCTTGATACCCCAGAAATCTACATCCGTAGAAAGCAGAACGATCTCCCGATATCCTCAGTGCGACAGCTTGATCGCCTGGACCATATGAATTCTGCACAACAACTCTTTACTTTCAAATAATCTGAACTTTCACTATGACATTAGATATTATATTACGATTTGTAACAAGCAAATACCTGGATTGTGATATATCTGGCCATGAAATCTGAAGCAAAAACGGACACCGTTGCGCAGTAATATGTCCCGCCCCTCGATTTAGCACTATCATTCCAAGTGATGACGGTGTTGTTGGCACTCGATCCACTCAGAATTATGAATGGTTTCTCTGCAGGAATCGTCACCTTCTCCCTAATCACATTACGCCACTAGCAATTTAGTTTCTCGTAAAAGCCTCGTTTAATCTAAGTTCACAAAACGTTAAGTGAGAAATTCATAGTGTTCTAGTTATATATTCTTATGAAACTCGGAGCGTTCATTAATCACTCACATATAAATGCCGGGTTTTACACGAATTAAGATGAGGTTCGTGTTATTCGCTGGAACCGCATTGATGGCGTCCTGGACCGTTGTGAAACCGCCCATGCCTTTCTGCTTAGAGACTACTATAACACTCGCTACATCGATCAGTTTTCGAGACGCTATGATGTCGTTCTGTCCATGACTGTCACGCAGAGCATGACGTTCAGATGTCCAATCCATAGAGTAGGCAGGTTTCAGAGAAAACACATGCAAGGCTGCAAGGAGCAGGCCGATAAGGACTAATCTCTTACAGTTCGCCATGGAAATAACAACGGCCCTAGATCAAGGCGAGATTTGCAAAGAAAAGATAATATTCCACAAAACAAGTAGATAGAAATCAAAACAGCTGCATTAGAAACCTGTTCAATGCAAGTATATATATGTCAATGGCGTTCAACTAGAAACGCGCGAAATTGGTTCATAGCCCAGAATTGCGGAGCTCCTTAAGAAATCGATAGCCGCCGGGCACATGCAAGGAATCTATGGACAGACGATTACAGTGCAAACCAGAGGTTGCTTTCTTACAAAGCGTTTGACAGTTAGGGGAGGCGGGATGAATGTGACACACGGAAAAAACATTTGTACGCTTCTCAGCTCGTATTAAAAAGTTCAAGCGTGGCCAACAATCTTCTGGCAAGGCACTGCAACCTTACAGACTTCATTCCTATTTCTATTTAGATTTAAGTTCTCCGTGTGATCTGCAATTCGGCATGGATTGTACGGTGATCGGTTCTAATATATACGATTGTTAATGTGCGTGCGGACATACGACTAATTGATTGGACTTTTCTTGTATGAATCTTTATCCACGTTGTCCAATGATGCGTTCATATCCACCTTGTCCAATCATTCGATGTAGACAATCGCTGAATCTTAAAATAAGAAAACGTTTTATTCAAACGTAAACTAAACTCTACTCTACTGTCTCTCCAAGATCTTGAGTCCAGGATGCTTTATAGGATGTCGAAAAAACCGCAAACCTGCGTATCCATTCAAACGTAAATTCTACTCGCTCATCGAGATCTTCAGTCAATGACGCTTCGCAAGATGCCTAAACAACGCCAAACCTTATGAACCCGACGGAGTTCTTAGTAATCCCGAGGCGCTTGAGGGTCCGCTACGCTGTATCTCTGGCGTTTAAAGGGTGCACTATTATTCAAACGTAAATAGAGTTCTTAATAATCCCGAGGCGCACTATTATTCTCGAGCGTTTAAAGGGTGCACTATTATTCAAACGTAAGCGGAGTTCTTAGTAATCCCGAGGCGCTTGAGGGTGGGCCTATCTGTTGCGTTTAAAGGGTGCACTATTATTCAAACGTAAACTCTACATAGTTTTTGGTAATTCGACCCTACACAGTTTTTTGTAATTCCGATGCGCTTGACATCCAACGGTCGAAGCCAACAATTTTGGGGCATTTAACATCCAACTGCCATCCTCAAGCATTAGACATTTACTATCCTACTGTCAAGCACCTCTAAATTTTCGAAAACTCTAAGCAAAATACTTATTGTTGTCTAGACAACCTCAATTATCCAAACATGTTAATATTTGAATATGAATATGAATTATGTTTAGAAGATTTAAAGTACAATGATAGAGTTGGATGAATTATATTTTTACCTTCACAAAGATGATAAATTATTTCACAAAGATGATAAATTATTTCATATGAGAATGTTTTAGGATTTGTCTAAAACCTAGTCTCTTTCTTCATTGCATTTAAATGTGATAGTATTTTGAATGGTTTTCAAACTCACCTCCCTTTGAATTGCTAATTTATATACGAATTAGCACAGCCGCTAACTCGGAACGCCCAAAGGTAACGTTTGGCTGCATTAGCCAGCATCTTCAATGCATAGCCATCAAATTATGCTTTAAGGTTAAATAAGGTTAAAAGATCATTAATTGTGTCCATTATCAATAGGTGTACGCCTTTCGGCGTAATTATTATATTTTTGTCATCATATTTTATGTAACAAGTGTTTTTCACTAGAATTAAATGCAATCCTAGTAAGCATGTTTTCTTTCTTGTCAGTTATCATGTGTTTATACATTCAGTACCAATAAGAAATAACATAAATAAACTTACTTGTTAAATAAAACTGTCTTGTAACTTACTAGTGAAATAAACTATAATAATCCTCCAATGGTAGCATTTTTCACTTGTTCCCATCTTTTTTTCCAACTATCATGGGGAAGGTGGTGCCAATTATTTCTTTTATTATTGAATCTCCAAATTGATCTCTTAGGAGTCAATTATTGCTAGTGGATCTCCAAATTGATCTCTTAGGAGTCAATTTTTGCTAGCTCAACATGTTAAGGTATTGATTTTATTTGCTAGGCACCTACACCCAAAAATATAGCTATGTGAAGGGTTGGTACAACCCAGGCGAAGCATTTTAACAAACAACCAAAAAATGATCTATTAGATTCTAATTTCATATAGACTTTGAGTTTGGTACCTTACCTTTAATTTTGGCACCATTATTAAAATAAAAATAGTTGGACAAATAAGACTTTGAATAAGTTTTTGAATGGTAAAATGCTCAAAAAAGTTTAACACAAAGATTTTACAATGCAATTGAGTAATTCTCTACATCTTTTCTATTTAATTTAATTAAAATAAAAACTCTAGTTAATCCCAAATATTTTCACTTATGACATGGTGTAAGATTTTATTAACTATAATTTCCTCATCACTAATAACATAGCATATAACATTAGTAAACATTAGTAATCCATAAATCGAATAGAGACCCTAATTGTTAAGAGTAGTAAACCTAATGGAAATATTATCAACTTTAATTCTTTAGAGGAAGACATAGAACAAAGGAATTTGGGGAAACAAAGTAGGGATAATCACTCTCTATCTCCAAATTTCCAATGCTTGATTTTTTAAAAATTAATTATGGAGTTTATTTTTACTTTCTTATGTTGATTATTCCATAGAATTATTCATTTTGAGATGTTTATTAAAGTATTACAGTGTCATATTGATTTTAAAAAAATAAATTATAGAGTTTATTTTTAGTTTCTTGATATTTATTATTCCATAGAATTATTCATTCTCAGATGTTTATTAAAGTATTACACTGTAGTGCATATTTAGGTTGTGTATAGAGTTATAATTTTTTCTGTAATGTTTTTTCTATAATAACATTAATTAGTATGCAAATTGTTGTTACTATTATTGTTGAATAGATGGATCAATGATATTATAGTAAGTCTTCATAGATTGTTAAATTGTTTTTCTTATGAAATTAAATTGATGCATCATTATTAAAAAACGAAATGAAGAAATGGTAAGGATTTACCGTTGAAAGGGACATGAGTTGGTTCTCTAATCAATCCTTGAGTTGAATTCCATCACTACAAAAATCTTTTTTTC
>JZKD02S1725117.1:0-38033 GCA_000966675.3 Picea glauca
AATAAAGTGAAGTGATGAGTGTATTATAAGTCAAAGTGGATACAAAAGAAATTATTTAAAAAATAAAGTTAATGGAGAAATTACTAAGTGGACAAGTAGTTAGAAGTGGGTTAGCCCTAAAATAAGGAAAGTGGTTTAAGATGGTTAGAAGGTAACCCCTTAGGAAGCTACATAAATGTATAAGAAATTATTTAAATAATAAAGTGAAGTGATGAGTGTACTATAAGTCAAAGTGGATACAAAAGAAATTATTCAAATATTAAAATTAATGGAGAAATCACTAAGTAGACAAGTGGTTAGAAGTGGGTTAGCCCTAAAATAAGGAAAGCGGTTTAAGATTGTTAGAAGGTACCCCCTTGAGGAAGTTACATAAAAGTATAAATAAGGGGCAAGTGTCTATCATTTTAATCACACTTAAGCATATTGAATATCTATAAGTGACTGAGGTAACCAAAGGATATCTAAGGCGAATTTCAGATGGAAGGTGAAGTAAAGAAGGTTGAAATTCAAGGGAGGATAAATTCTTTTGATGACGCTTTCTAAGGTATGTTATTTACAGGTCATATCACCATTTTCGCAATAAAAAAATTTATAGAATGACTCAGACCGTGAAATATGGAGGTCGTTGAGGAAACATATCCAAGTAGATGTGATAAAAAATTCAGCTTTTGGGTCGTTGTATTTTTGGCGTTACACTGCATGGAAAATAGGGTTTGTGGCTAGTCCTAAAACTAGTCTAAAACATGTGTTCCGGGTAAAAACGTCATAACTTCTTCATAACAGATCCAAATTCAGTAATATTGAATGTATTGGTTAGAGTACAGTATGCGGTATTCTTTGTACCATTTTCATATCCATACAACAAATATTATGTGCGGGGAACACTATACAAGTTCACTCTCTAGAATAAGCCAGAATTCAACAAGGTATGCCATTTTTGCAATAACTCCTTTTCTGAGAGGTTCCAAGTAGTGAAACCTAGAGGAATTGTATAAAAGACACTGAAGAACATTGTGTACTATTTTTAGATCTTTATTCATTACAGGTACATAGTTATGATTATTTCAAGTCTCTTGTTGTTAAAGTTAAGGAAGGTTTTTATGTATATGATCATATACACTAGGTCTATTAAAGAGTTACAAATCAGATTTGGATGATGAAATTGATGAGGGATTTTGGTTGAGGTACATGTTGGGTACACGGTTGAGACAAGTAGTTGATGAGTTGGCACATACATGAGGTGGATAGTTGACGATGTTGGTACATCTTGATGAGTCATATTTTATGTGTATTTGATGCATGATTGGTACATATTTGGTGCATGGTTGATGCACTCATTGATGGTACAGGTTGAGGTATAGGTTGGTGCATGGTTGATGCAATTGTTTATGGTACAGGTTGATTACAGGTTGTTTGGTACAGGTTGTTATAGGTTGTTTGGTGCAGGTTGATTGGTACAAGTTTACAATAGTATATCTCACAGTGATAGTGTGACAGTGGTTCTATCATTCTACTTCTACAACAGGATAGTCGGACGGGGAAATGACAGGTGGTTGTAGCCACCTTCCGGTTGTAGCTAGAGAACATAGGGGGTTGTAGCCTCCTTCTGGTTGTAGCTAGAGAATTGGGGAGTTGGAGCTTTCCTCATGTTGTAGCTTGAGAAACTAAGGGGTTAGAGCCTCCTTCCAGTTGCAGCTGGAAAACATAGGAAGTTGGTACTTCCAATGAATGTAATACTTAAATACATATAAGAAAAATCATTATGTGGTTTTCTCTCGCTTTGGGTTTCCACGTAAAAACATTGGTGTACTGTGTATGCGTATGATTGCTCATTTGTTCATTGTTTATTTACTCTGAAACTATTGGATGATAATGCTACATTGATATAACACTTGCATTTTATGGTTAAAAATGATTAAATTGCTTTATTATTGATTCACCCCCCTTCTTAGTAATCCAACACTTTCACCATTCGACAATTCTATTCAATACTTATAAGATCATGTTTCCTTGTATCGTCAAACATCACAAATTCAAAGAGAATAGAAACATGAGAAATCGTTACAATTCAAAACAAGAGATAAATATTTTCCATTGATATGCTTTCAGAACAAAGCATTTCTAAAAGGGGAAGGCAATGTTAGTTATACACACACACACACACACACACACACACACACACCTAAACTAGAGAACATATGATATTAATTATTAAAAGGTGCATCGCATAAAGACATGGTTTTACATGAATGGTCACCTTGCGACCTATAAATACCAAGGTTGTTCATCATTGTAGTCATCAGCTCTTGTATTTTATTCAATATAATACTTTAATCAATATGGATTATTTCATGTTCTCCCATTTATTTTATATATTGAGTTTATGAACCAAGTTGTTGATGTCATATTCAGAAAATCAACTATGTTATTTTATGAGAACAATGATGATCATCATGAAAACAATAATGATTAATATTTCTTTCATATTTATTTTTTAATGTGTTTTTCTTCTTTGTTTCTTTTTTATGCTTTTTTATTTGTTTTATATTTTATTATATGTTTTATATTTGTTTTTTATTTTTTTATTTATAAAATGTTTTTTTAAACAATGAAAATAATGACCATCGTCTTCTTTCTTATTTATTTTTGTAAATGTGTGTATAACCATCATCACTAGAACGATTATGATGATAGTGACAATGCCAAAAATGCCGACAAAGATGAAGATGATGGAAAATTTCAATTATGAATTGCAAAAATTATCTATATTATTATTTCATATAATGCCAACTCTTGAGAAAAATAAGGTTTTTTCTTTTTGCATTTTTTATTTATAAACTTTATTAATAAACATGTCGAAAGTATAAAATAATTTCCAATCAAAACAAATGTCCTAAAGCACTTAAGATATGTTTATTTAATATCAAATTCATTTATATACAAAAGAAAAATATGTTTATTTAACGTCAAATTCATTTATATACAGATATGTTTATTTAATATCAAATTCATTTATATACAAAAGAAAAATATGTTTATTTAACGTCAAATTCATTTATATACAAAATAAAATTAGAAAGAGGAAAATTTTGATTTTTCCCTCGACAAATTTCAGTTGAGGGATTTTAAAATAGCGACCTCCCTAACAAATATCCTAAAGCACTTAAGATATGTTTATTTAATGTAAAATTCATTTATATACAAAAGAAAATTAGAAAGAGGAAAATTTTGATTTTTCTCTTGACAAATTTCAGTTAAGGGATATTAAGCTAGCGACCTCTACTTAATATACAACATAATAGTAATATTGTTGTTGTTGTTCCCATGGTCAAAAAAAATATTGCTGAAGTGATATTGTCAAGGACTTGAAGTTTATTGGTGGGGGATGGTGATTTTCATCCAGCGTACCAGAGATCAAACCCCATCGAGACTTAGGCCCATTGTGATAAGGCTTAAAGGGTAGGCGGCCTCCAAAGGGTAAACTTGTGTTGAGTCACAAGTTATTGGTATATCTGGCTTGTGAGATGTTGGATATGCTCTTGGGTTTATAGTGACAGCCGACGAATTTAAACCTAGACCCAACCCAAATAATCTCGACGTGTTACCAATTTCCCCATGATTCAAAAAAAATATTACTGAAGCGACATCTATCGACATCTATTAAGAAAAAAAATCACATTATTTTATGAACTTTAATGTTAAAAAGTCCTTTTTAACACACATCAATTCAAATGTTGGATTTCTATCCAAATGTAGTAATGTTTATTAACCTTGTTGAATTTTAAATACAATTAACAATGCATTTAACTAGTGAAGTACAACACTCTTCAACAATGCATTTAACTAGTGAGGTACAACACTCTTCACAGTATCATGAATGATTTCACATAAACAAAGAGGAAAGTTTAACTTCAATGTTTAAAAGAAAATATACTTTCTTTTAAATGTTTAACTTCTTTTTAAGTATTAAAGTTTATTATTTAATTATGTTTAAAAGAAAATATACTTTCTTTTAAATGTTTAACTTCTTTTTAAGTATTAAAGTTTATTATTTAATTTTAATGTTCAACTTCCTTTTTAAAAGTTGAAGTTTTATTGGGATTGGATTAACGAATCTTTATTAAAATTATAATTTTTAATATAAAAATAAATCCTTATCACAATTTCATTATATATAATGTTAATATTTGATATTTATAATGTTATTGAATAAAAATAATTATTCTCAAATTTTATTTTAAAAATATTAATTTTCTTTTTATTAATATAAATAATCTTAAAAGAATTAATTCATAAAAAAATTATACTACAATCTTTTCTATTTAAATTTTTTTATAATATTGTTTTCTATTTATTAATGATGATGATCATGATTAACGTCCATTAAGATCGAATTGGTCTATCCGACCTTAAGAAGGTAAGTGATTACTTGTGATTCTTTAGAATTTTGTTTCTATGCTCGAAAAGCATTAAGAGAAGATTTTCAAGATCGTCATAGTTTTGTTGAGTTAAGAGGTTAGGAAGGTTAGTAGTGTGAAAAATATTTTGAAAATGAGATCTAATTTGGGTATAGGCTGGACAATCTAAGAGAAAGTGTTTTTCATCTTCAACCTTCTTAGTGTCACAAAGGTGACACACTTTTTCATCCCATGGTGTTTTAGGAATTGACCAACGCCCACTTTCAATATGGAGCTCGTGAGAATTTGTTCGTATCTTATCAATGCTTATTTTTTTCTTTACACTTAGCAAAATAGATAGATAATTTTGATCTTCTAGATTATGGTTGATTACATTCTTATAATACCTTAATTTTCTCTTTTCCTCTAACTCTTTATCACACCACATTTTCTCCTTAAATTTTGATTTGACATTTTTTTAATAGTATATGTATTCTTCAAAATGGTGTCTTCCATGATTCCCCAATAATTTAGCCAAGACTGGACATCTTTATGCCATCCTCACTTGAGTCGATGTTGGTTACAACTCGATTTTGAAGTAATTTTGGGAAGCCTCTTATCTTCTACGTTGTTTAACTTGTTCTTATACATTAGGTATCTAGTCATAGACATGCTCTCAATGGGGGAGAGGCTTGTTTCTAAGATGAGGATGTGATAGGGCATATTTCATTTAATTTTGAGATTATAGGTTATAAAGTTCTTTTGTATTTTCTCTATCTTTCTCCAGGATTCACGAGAGATATTGCAGCCCTAGACTTCACATCCATAAAGAAGAACAGGTGTAACAAGAGTCTCAAAGAGGATTTTCTTTTTATCTCAACTCCAAAGATCAATTGATTTACAATTGTTTTCAAGCCCATAATAAGCTTTTCATCCCCCAATAATCCTTTTCTCAATGCTATAATTCTAGTTGACCTTGTCGTGAATATAAATTCCAAGATATTTGTATGAAGTCACTTCCTCCAAGTTGATGTTTTCATATACGAAGGTATGCGAAGTGATTTTATTTGATTTAATAATCATGACCTTAGCCTTATCAGTATTAACAATCATACCCATATTGGAGAAAAAATCCTTAAGGATTCTTAGTTGGTTTTCAAGATCATGGGGACTCATTTCCATAAGAATGATATCATTGGCATAAAGAAGAAGATTGATGACTATCCCAGTGAGAGTAGGGCCGACACAACCTATTTTTTCCAAGCAATCTTCTAACTTGTCGATGTATATGCCAAAAAGGGTAGGGGACAAGGGAAAACCTTGTTTGATTCCAATATTGCAGTTAGTCTCTTTTGACCATCCCTCAATGTTTTTAAACTTAAAAATAAAGTTCTCATACATCCTTATTGCAACAACCCTCAACTCGAGAAACACTTCTATCTCTTCCAACCTATTCCAAAGGTTTTTCCTAGGAACCGTGTCAAAATATTTTCTAAAGTCAACAAAACAACAAAAAAGATTAATTTTAGTATTACAGAACTCCTCTACAATGATCCTAAAGGTAACAAGATGGTCCACAGTTGAATGATATATCCTAAACCCAACCTGGACTTTAGCTCTTTTACCATGACTTTCTATCCAAAGGATAATCTTCTTTTCCAAAATAATTCCATAAAGCTTGGCTAAAATCGGGGTAATCATAATGGTCCTATAATTAGAGGGAATGTTTCTATCCTCATTTTTAAAAATAGGAACAATGAGGCTTTGCATCCAAGGTTTAGGGAAGCCCTGCTTGACTACTAAATTGAAGAGCTTGTGTATGTGAGGGATAAGGATAGGCCCTTCGATTTTAAAATTTTCAGCTTGGTAGCCTTCAATGTCCTTAGCTTTCCCATTTGCAAGTCGCTTAACCCTAAACACTATGTCATCTAAAGAAAAAATGTAGTCCTTTGTAGGGACAATAGGAATGGTGTACATGGCATTATGGAACTCGTAAAGACTTTTAAGGTAGGAATTCCAGTCCCTTAAGGGAATCCTATTATTTTCTTTAGTATTGCGGTTTAGAATTTGGCTCCAGAACTTCTTAGGATCCAGCTTATGTATTAAAGAAATCCACATTAACTATTCCATACTCTCAATAATTATAATAACCATCGCATACTCCTCTCCTATACAAAAAATAAATTATGTTTATATAGATATGGCATCGTGTTCATAAATTAAGATATATTTTGTGTAGTTAGGCTGATTTTTTCCTTCTTATAAAACAAAATTTGAAGTAAATAATGTTATTGCATAAGTTTGTATGTGTAAATTAAAATGTCAATTGAGTTTAGTTTGGATAGTTGTAAGGAATGATGGTATATTGAGTTCTTAACAAGTATATTATTGTAATTTCTTCAAGAATATTATTGACTAGACTTGTGTCTTGAAGATTTCAATAAGGATTTTTCCTAGGGCTTTATAATCTGAATTTTTTTTATGTAAATTAAAATATAAATTATTGATTTATTATTAATTTTATTTTATTTTAAAATATTAGTTATAATACCAACCTTCCTAACCTTTTATCTCATAAAATATATGGTGCTCTAAGAATATTTTTCTTTAATCTTTTAAAATATAAAAATTAAATTTTGAAGTAAATAAAGTAATTCCTTATCATTTTTTCTTAAAATTTAATAAATCAAAAGTTAGTTTCAATAAACATTAATAACCACCATTGTCATTATTATTTTATATGGTCCAAAAAACAAAATGATAATGATATGTCGATAGTGATAATTTTCTTTTTATTTATATTTCCATTTAAATAACTTCTTATTATAAGAACCCAGTGGGGGATTTAATATGGAAAAAAAAATATGTTTTTTCATATTAAATCCCTCCACCTCCACCATCATATATATGAGGGGTGAGGGGATTTAATATGCAAAACATATTATATGAAGGTGGGGGTGGGGGGGGTTAATATTCAAAACATATTATATCTTTTTCATATTACATCCCCTCGATATGTTTTGCATATTAAATCCCCCCACCCCCTTCATATATATATATGGGGGATTGGATTTAATATGCAAAACATATTATATGAGGGTGGGTTGTGAGGATTTAATATGCAAAACATAGTATGTTATTATGTTTTTCATATTAAATTCCTCRCCCCCACCCTATTTTGCATRTCAAATCCCCTCACCCTCATATAATATGTTTTGCATATTAAATTCTCCCATCCTCACCCTCATATATATGAGGRTATTATATTTTGCATATTAAATCATTCACCYTCACCCTTATATATGTTTATATGTGTGTGGATGAGAAGATTTAATATGCAACACATAATATGAAAGTAGGRGTAAAGGATTTAATATGTAAAACACATTAATATAATCAAAACTTAAAAAAATATAGTATCATGTGAAAATATACATATTAAATTTGAGATTTCTTTATATACTTTAGATTGATTTTTAAAAGTAATAAAATTTATATAACAATTATATTTAAATATAATAGAAAATAAAAACATTAATATTTTAAGTTTTCATATAAATATTTTATAAATCAATGGAATGTAATTTAAGTCAGAGTGGGCCTAATGGTTAAGAACATGTGTTTCCTTTTAAGAGGTCACAAGTTCAAATCGAGAGGGAGGTATGGTATGTATACCTCCGTAGACTTTATTAGTCAAATTGTTGGGCGGAGGAGGGAGGTCCCTTGTCCCACAAACAAGGGGGTCTCATACACCAATTTGGTGTGGCTTGGTTGTGACCTTAAAAATAGATTATTATTATTATTATAATTTAAATAGTTAGGAGTAAAAGTTGTTATATTTTTCATCACTTTATCATAGATTTGTTCTTAATAAATTATATATGATTTATTATCATATTTTATAATTGATTAAGCCATTAATTTTCCCCTTCCTTACCTTCGACCGAACTGCCTGCTTCCTTTCGATTGGAACTTCTTCCAACCTTCCCCACCTAAACCCAACAACTCGGCAGGAGTGCCCAGTGTGGTACCCTCCCTCCAGGCTTACACGCCAATGAGAAGTTTCGGTAACCTTTTGCGCGTCCTGATGCTTGGCAATGACTTGGTCAGAGAAAAGTACTCTCCTTGATGGTGTACCAAGGGAAAGTGCCATAAGTTTATTTGATTGAGCGTGGGGAGAAGAGTTTTTTTACATCTTCAGTAGTATAACACCACTCAACCAGAAAGAAAACTAAAAATCCTAACAAGTCATATATATTAGTGAGGATTAGACCTCTCTTGCTCGCCATTCAATACCCACTTCCTTCTCGGATTTAATACCCACTCCTCTCTCGCACTTCTCCCTTCTAGAACCCGCACTATCCATTTTCCTTGCCTCACGTTCTAGGCAACTCACTCTAGCAACATGTCTAGCCATTCACTCTATGTCGCATGGGGTACATCTCTCTAGCTATGATGATAAACTTCTATCTCGGGTATGGGCACAAACCTRTACCAGTGGCTATCAACAATARCCATGGGCMCATGCCATCCCCTCACCCGTGYTATRCCAAGATTTGTTCTTAATAAATTATATATGATTTATTATTATYTCATATTTTAAGYTAATTATATTTTTAAATTATTAAAAAATATAATAATATTYATTTTATTTTTAAATTAATAATATGGTGATCTTGAAAAGCTTCTCTTAATGTTTTTAGAGCACATAAATAAAATTCTAAAGAATTATAAGTAATTACTTATCCTCTTAAGGTCTGATAGACCAATTAAATCTTAATGGACGTTAATCATCATCATCATCATAAAAGTTATAAATTCATTTAATATAATTAAATGAAACATTTTTTATTAAATATATATTAGGGTTAATTAAAAGACAACAAACACTCTTCCATAAAAGTTAACATGACAACAGGTTGACGTTAAGATATCGATTTAAAACATAGTTACATCAATCATTATATGGTCATACACGTATTGCATAGACCACGAAAAATAAATGTGTTCAATTCTGGAAGAGAGTACATTATTGAAACATTATTAGCTGGAATTGACATGAATGAAACATATTCACTTACATGTCTTTATCAATTTTATAATTTATATTTGGTCCATACTAAAAGACATGGAATGTGACATAGACTTTTCGTTTCCTAAGTTAGGTTATTTTATTTTTGGAGTTTTAAATGAATAATGGAGTTACGTAAGTACCTTTCAAATGTTATGTGGGTGTGTCTTTAATTGTATGTTTGGGGAAGTCAATAATATATGCTAATGGGTTGGTTTGAGTTGTTCAACTAAAATATATAAATAAATTTATATTATTAGTCTCTGCATTTCAAGTTATAAGGACTACAATCGTTGTGCATAATTAATAATATTTTTATTAAATATATAACTTTATTAGTTTAAAGGAGGTAATATCTGATCATTAATATAATTTATACACATTTCCGCGAGTGAGTATCTGAAGGATATAACTATTTTGTTGACCTTTATAATTATATTAAATTTTTTAATTTTATGATTATTTATATATAATTATTTTTTAATAGTTTAATAAAGATGTCTTTTAATATTAAGATTTTATTATTAAATTAAGATATTATTTTTGTGAATTGCACTTATATCTACAATGTTTAAAGAAGGATCCTGTTTTGTGGATGGTATTCATACCTATAGTGTATAACGATGTAAAATGAAATTAACATGTTTTTTTATGAGACATGTAAAAGACTTCTGATATTCACTAATATAAATATATTTTTTAGTATTAAAAAAAATGTATAAATAATTATATTCTTATTATTGCATAAATGATATTAATATTATAGTCAAATATAAATATATATTTTTTATATTATATATGATAAAAAGAGAAATATTGGATTTATATATAAATAGGAATAGTGTAAATATAATATTTACAATGTAAATATAAATATTTTAATAATAATCAAAATTGTATGTTTATATATTTATATGGTATAAGTTATGAATTGTAATTCAATAATTTTATGAAGTTAAGTAAAAGACTATTTAGATTTATTTTAAATAATAAAAAAATTTACACTTTAAAATTTTTAATCTTTTCAATGTTTGATAAATTTAAAGTTAAGATAAATTTACATTAATAAATAATTAATAGACTATATTTACCAATTTTATTTTATTTTACTTTAAAGAAAAGACATTAAAAAAAAACATTATAAAAATAAATAAATAGAAAGAACATCATCACATGATTGTAGTCATTTCTTGGATTAATGGACAGATAGAAAATTTCAGAACAAAAGTAAATGTTTTAAAGGATTAATGGACAGATAAAAAATTTCAAAACAAAAGTAAATGTTTTAAAGGATTAATAGAAGATTTCAAAACACAAGTAAATAGAGAGAACATTTACAACTTGGTTGTAGTCATTTCTAATGGGTTTGAGTTTGACATCTCTCATAGAAGATTTTGATCAAATATAATTTTAGATATTTTATTAAATTTGATATTAATATTTATAAGTAATTAAATAGGATTTGAAGATATATAAAAGAAAAAAAAAAATAGTGTTTAAAGTTATTTTACATAGGGACTCAAGTAAGTATAGTAAGTATATCAATGTTTAGTTTAAGAAAGAGTTAAAAGAAAAGATGAAATACAAAGATACACGAATGAATTTGGTATATGATTATGAAGAAAGATAGGAAGAGCATTATTTTTTAACATTTGAGGTTGATAAATAATGAATACTACCTGGTAATGAACTTGTACTCTAAGGAGAACCTAAGTTCAAGATTGTTAAAGAGATCCAATATGAAGTGCTTTTTTGAAATCCAACAAGATTCATGAGTGGTTTTTGAAACCCACCAAGATCCATGGATTTCTTCTTATCTATCCAAATAATGCACTAGTGAGAGAAGAGGTCTCGAGTGGAACTAGATATAGAGTTCTCTAATGAAAAGGGCAATGGACTTCCCATCTTGTTAATGAACCTATAATCTCAAAGGGTGAGCATCCTTAAATATGGAATAATATCTACCATCGAACTCATCACTTTTTTCAAATTAATTTGAAAAGTAAATGAAAGAGCACATTATTTCAAAAAATGGAACACAATTGATCCGGATCATGTTGAGAATGAAACGAAAAAATACCATTAGCATATAAATAAAGACAAGAATACAGTTAATATCACTTATGTTAATGAAACACTAATGAAAAATATTTTTCAATTACAATGGCTAGAATGGTGGTAGTTATGGATGACAAGGGATGTGCTTGATACACTCGTTCACAAAGTTTAGGACCCAAAAATTATTAGTATCAATACTTAAAAAGATGACCCTAGATGACCATATGGATTGATAATGAAGCAACATAATGAAAACAAAAATGAATCAAGAGTAAAAAGAATTGCAATATACATAAAGATACAAAAGATACAAAGTGATTACAAAGGTGGTAGTGTATCTATGAGAAGAGATGTGACAATTGCATTCATTTGCAAAAGTATATAATAAGAAGATAAAATCACATTTTATTTTAATACCAAAGCCTTATGAGACAAAACCCCTACAATGCAATTACCCTATCCTTAAAATGAAGTTTAATGTAAACACTAAATTGTACAGAAAATAGAGCATTTATAAGATCTTAACTTTTTGGTTTTTGATTTCTTTATCTTTATGGTAAGAAAATATTTTTAATAAGTTTTGATGCACTTTAAAAAAAAACATCAAAATCATGAAAAAATCTTAAAAAAAATAGAAAATAGAAAATTTATGATCTAAATTTTTTTGATATCATAATCATAAATAACCGCCTAAATAATGATAAACTAGACATAAATAATAAATTGTCATTTTAATTTAAATTTCCATAATTTACAATGACATAATGATCAATCTCCATAAAAGCAAACACAATGATTTAAGATGAAAGTAAAAACGATAACAAATTTAAACTCTAAAATTAAGAGGGAATGATGATAGATTCCTTCTAGAGGATACATATAATGATGAAGAATGTCACATAATGATCAATCTCCATAAAAGAAAACACAACGATTTAAGATGAAAGTAAAAACGATAACAAAGTTAAACTCTAAAATTAAGAGGGAATGATGATAGATTCCTTCTAGAGGATACATATAATGGATACATATAATGATGAAGAAAATTGGAAAAATATTATATTTAATTAAAATATAAATGTATGTCAAATACTATTAAATTCTAAAATTAAGAGGGATAGATGTTAGATTCCTTCTAGAGGATACATGCAATAATGATGAAGAAAATTGGAAAAATACATTATTTAATTAAAATATAAATGATGTCAAATACATAATGTGAATTTTTTTGGCAATCGGGGTTGGAATTGGAATAAATGTAGAAGTATGGGGAATAAGCAATGGAGGAAAATGGAAATTGTAGCGGACACGTGGCGAGCATAATGAAGTGCAGGTGGTATCCATGCAAAAAAATGACATGTGGCTCTTAGGGCAATTCTAGCATTGAAATCATTAAGTTTTTGAAAGTATTTTCATTCTAATTATACTTTGTTTTGCATAATCCACCTTGCTTTTATTTTCTTAATAAGATTCTGTAATTTTTCCTATTACCAGTAGTATGGTAGACAGATACGAAAGAGCACAAATATCCCCATCACGTGTAACTTGATATATTGTTGGAGTCTGACTTGCCATGTTCGAAATTTATGTTCCTACCTTGTATGTTTTATCTCTTTAATGTATTTATGAAATTCATTCATAATGATCTATGTATACTTCCAACTGGATTTCATCCCAATATTTAGAGTTAAGTACAATTTTCATAGTCACTTCTTAATTTTTCCCATTTACAAAGTAAGCAACATCCATTTCATTCTATTAAATAGATCATCTAGCTTGTGTGTCTCTATATGTGTTGAGATAAATAAAATTATATGTGGTGAAAAAGAAACAAATATATATATTTTTTAAGATTCTTTGATCTTCTTGTGTGACCTTTGTGTTTGCTAGTTTTTTTTCTATGTATTGTCAGAGGTTGATCTACAATTTCTCTCCAGGAAGAGGGCATATTTGTATAGTATGAACTGGAAATATCAACATGTCTATCCAGTTGATTGTTTTTTTGGCAATGATAAAAAAATTCGAAGGTTTCTTAGAGAATTTCCGTGGTAATGACTTAAAGCAATACTAAATGATAGAAAATGTTTTTTTTGTTTAGTTTTTTGAAATAAAGGTTCATGGAAAATAGGACCAGGAATCACACACATTAAACATTCAAATTAAATAAACACAATTTCCTGACATCCAACATAGTTGAAGATCAAATTTATGAGCACATAAAAATAAAAGAAGATGATCGACATGCATAAAGAGAACTAATTTTGCATTCCGAAAACAGGGTTTCAAGGCACCATCAAGATTGTTTCCGAAGTAGTTTTCTTTGAAATTTAGCAAAAAATAATAATGTTTGTTACATATTCCTGGAAATTTAAATGAGTTTGTCATATAGACTAGGATTGGGGTTCCCAGGGACCATACAAGAAATGGGACTGTACAAAGAAGAAGTGGGTGACGGTAGAGAGAAAGACCTGAAAATAAGAAATTGGAAGTTATGAGTATTTGGTTAGACATTTCTATTTAAAGAGGTGGAATAACTGGATTGATCAAAAAAACAAGATGTGATCAGTATTGTAACGTCCCCGGCCATCAACCCTACTGTCGGGCAACGCTACTACGCAGAAACATTCTCATACTTGTATATATATATATATATATATATATATATATATATATATATATATATATATATAACATTCATTATATCAAATTAACACATTGAACTAAACAATACAGAGTAATCATAGGATCACTGCTAACATACAGAAATAATGGAATTAACAGTAATTCATAATTGCAACGGAATACATGATAATATTGCAAGCATCATAGACATGCATTTTAATTGAAATTAAACACATAATGATACTTATATTTGAAACTATAGTAACTCCACCAACTATGTGAAGACCTTCCACAAACCTCCTAGCCTTAGGCCATGCTTCTCATCACACTCAGCAGCGGGCCACCCCCGAGCTGGGACCAAGCTCCACCCTGGGCAAGAGAATCCTAGACTAGGCTGAGGTTATAGGAAAACTACACAGAGAAACTGAAAGGATTCTCTCCAGGAGCCTTCTTATGCCCAATACTCACAGACTTTCATTCCCCACATGCCTATTCCACCTGGGAGTATACACCTTCACAAGCACATTCCAACGGTGCCTCACCTCCCTCTCTGGGTCTCGGCAATAAGTCGGATCAGGAATTCTCAGAGCTCCTTAGTTGGTGCTAGACTCTCTCTGGGAGAAAACCGCTTCCCAACAGACTCTCTCACCTGGAGAGAGTTGCTCATAGGCCTAACAACCTACCTCTTCTACCATGGGCCTGACAACCTGCTTCTTCAGCACACTCTTCGACTCAATTCAAACTGGGTGAGGGCAAATGCAACAACATCAGCACTCAGTTGACACAAGGATGACGACCACAACAGAAAATGGGCATAGGCCTGAAAATGGCAACGACCAGACGCTAAGAAACAACACACTCAGGCGATTACCCAGGTGTCGGGTTCCACAGAAGACATCGACAATTCATGGATTAGTGGTCTCTAGTGTGTGCATGAATATTTGCAAAGGTCGAAAACAAAGGCAAAAAAATTCATGAGAATACATCAGTCGGCTTCACAGTTCTCATTTTCAGGATGCGTGACAAGAAAGTTAAGTAGAGGTCGATCACAGAGGTCTCACGATTTCAGACGGAGGATCGAGAAAACTGGAAGAATGAATCCCCAACTCAACTGACACTTTAGCTTTTAACCGCATGCACCCAGGTCGACACTTGTCTTCCTGTAGCTGCATGCATTCCCTTTTGCACTTGTTGGAGCTGCATGTGTTACCTCTCTCGAGACTTAGGATAAAAACATGTTTATCACACAACTTTGGAATAATAATAAAATATTATTCTAAAGGACTTAAGCCCCTAATCTTAACCCCTTTTTCCAACCTTTCAGCCCCCTTTCCCTTACCCACCTTGTGGAATCTTAGTCCCCCATCACTCTTTCTTCATGGTCGGTCTACACACAATGATGTTTAATCTTTATTAATGTTTTTCATAATTACATATATAAAAACAAGCTCCTGGCCTTTAACACTTAGGATCTCCAACCTAATAAACACATAATCCCACCAACTTATCAATACTCGGCTCACTAGCCTACAAAACATGATTCACAATTCATAACATGATTACAATAGGGCTCGTCCTTGGGGATATTACAATCCCCTCCCCTTATTTTTGCACTATCCTCAGTGTAACTTTTACACAACATAAACAAGATTTTCAAAATCTTCAAAAACATGTGAGTATTCTACCTGCATAGCATCCTCATGTTCCCAAGTTGTGTCCTCGAGACCATACCAGGTCCAATGGACCTTTACAAGCCTTATGGCTCAATTCCAATGTTGTTTTATTTTCTGGTCCGATATGCGCACATGATGCACTTGTTGAACACCTTCTTGCTCCACCTGAATCACATTCCAATCAATTACATGATTAGCATCATGTATATATTTCTTAAGCAATGAAAGATGAAACACATTATGTACAGTCATGGATGCAGGTAATGCAAGCATATATGCAACTGGCCCAATCCTTTCTAGGATTTCAAATGGCCCACAAAATCTGGCTGCCAACTTGGCACAATTTCCCAGCTTCAAGGACTTTTTATTGGCTTTCACTTTCAGGAAAACATGTTCTCCCACTTTAAACTCTATGTGGGTTCTGTTTTTATCGGTATAACTTTTATGCCTGTCTTGGGCAGCTTTCAAATTTTGCTTAATTTTTAGCATTTGTTCTTCCATTTCCTTGAGCAACTTTGGCCTAACTACTACCCTATCAGTTGGATTATCCTAGTGCACTGGAGTATTGCACTTTCTGCCATAAAGTGCTTCAAATGGGATCATCTTCAATGATGCTTGATACCCATTATTGTAGGAGAATTCTACCAAATGTAGGTAGTCTTCCCATTTTGATGGTTTATCCATCATATACATCCTCAGTATGTCTTCTATTACTCGATTCACCCGCTCTGTCTGTCCATCTGAATCAGGATGATAGGCTGTACTGAAGTTCAGATTCGTTCCAAACCCCTTGAATAATCCTTTCCATAAATTTGAGGTAAATTTTGGGTCTCTGTCAGACACAATTGTCTTGGGAATTCCATGCAATCGTGTTATTTCCCTCATAAAGATATCAACAACGTCTGTTGCCTTGTGAGTAGTATTTAGTGGAATAAAATGGGAAACTTTTGTAAGCTTGTCCACTACCACCATGATTGAATCATGTTGCTTGCCTGTTCTGGCCAATCCCGTGATGAAATCCATTGTCACCACTTCCCACTTCCACTCAGGAATGGGTAAAGGTTGTAGAAACCCTGTTGGGTGTTTGTGCTCAGCTTTAACCTTCTGACACTCCATACATCTGGCGATGTATTCTGCAATCTCTTTCTTCATACCTGGCCAAAAATAATGGCTCTTGATTGTTGCCACAGTTTTATGATATCCAGGGTGCCCTGCATAAGGCACATTATTCATTTCATGCAAATTCTCAAGTTTTAAATACTGGACATTAGGTACATAAGTTCTATTCTTGTACAAAAGTATTCCATCAATTTCCAATTTATAAATCTCCACTTTCTGTGGCATCTTACCTTATTGTAGCTTTGCTACCAAATCCATGTACTGCAAATCTATATTTGCAGCCTTCAAAATTCTTCTTTTAATATTAGTTTGGTACATGCTAATGGTTGTAGCATGTAATTCATGTACTCTCCTACTGAGTGCATCAACCACTTTATTCTCCTTCCCTTTGATATGCTTGACATCAAAATCATACTCACAGAGAAACTCCAACCACCTACTCTATCTAGCGTTCAAGGTTTGTTGGTCAAACAAATATTTCAGACCGTTATGGTCTATCCTCAGTTCAAATCTCCTTCCCATGAGGTAATTCCTCCATTTCTTTAGAGCGTGCACTATGGCTGCCAATTCCAAATAATGATTTGCATAGTTCCTTTCGTGCTCTTTCAACTTTCTGGATTCATAACAGATGACAAATCCATTATGACTGAGGACTCCTCTCAGTCCTTCTTTGCATGCATTTGTGCACACCAAAAAATCTTCATTTGGGTCTGCAATCCTCAGGATTGGAGCACTGGTTAACAGTTGCTTCAATTGCTAGAATCTTTTCTCACATTCCTCTGTCCACTGAAACTTCTTCTCCCTCCTTTGCAAGGAAGTGATAGGGTGAGCTATCCTCGAGAACCCTGCGATAAACATTTTGTAATAACCAGCTAGACCCATAAAGGATCTAACTTCTGTCACATTCTTAGGTGCTAACCATTCTCTAATGGCCTCAATATTCTCAGGATCTATAGCTATCCCATCCTTCGAAATAATATGCCCCAAGTAATGGTTTTTCTCCTGATAAAACGAGAACTTTCTCAACTTGGAATACAGTTGGTGCTCTCTTATCACCCGTAACACCATCCCAAGATGTTTCTCATGCTCTTCCTCCAACTTGGAATATAGCAGAATGTCATCCAAGAATACTATGACAAACATGTCTAGATAGTCCCTGAATACACCATTCATTAGACACATAAAAAAAGCAGGTGCGTTTGACAACCCAAATGGCACCACTGTGAACTCATAATGACCATACCTTGTTCTCAAGACGGTCTTGTTGATGTCTTCATCCTTTATCCTTACCTGGTGATATCCCTACCTAAGGTCTATCTTCGAAAATATCTTTGCATCCTTTAACTAATCGAAGAGGTCATCAATCCTCAACAAAGGATATTTGTTCTTTACAGTTGCTTTGTTCAATTGTCTGAAATCGATACACAATCTCAGTGTCTCGTCCTTCTTCTTCATGAATAGGACTGGGGCTCCCCAAGGTGACACACTTGGGCGTATATACCCCTTCCTCAGGAGCTCCTCAAGCTGTAATTGCAGTTCTTTCAGCTTCGTCGTACTCATTCTGTAAGAATCGTTCAACACTAGAGTTTCTCCAGGCATCAAGTTTACAGAGAAGTCAATATCTCTCTTCGAGGGTAGTCTGGGTACCTCATAAAATACATCCTCAAACTCTTTTAGTACCACATGATCTTCAATATTTGAAACCTCATCCTTAGATGCTTCCTCCACATGGGCTGCAAATAATTAACAACCTTTTATGTAGCACCTCTTTAGCTACATTGCTAAGATTTCTCTGATAGAAAAAGCTCTGGGAATTTCTTGGACTATTTTTTGATTTCCTTCCTCATCCAGGAAAGTGAATTCTTTGTTACGATAGTCCAAGATGGCATGGTGTTGGTCCAACCATTCCATCCCAATTAGACATTCATAAGAAATTAAAGGTAGAATGTTCAATTCATCCTTTGTGCTCAGTCCATTCATGTCCACTGGACAAGACTTAACTAACTCAGTGACTTTTCTCTTGGTTCTTGTATCCAACTGCACTAACCAAGACTTTTCATGTTTTCTTCTTGACAATTGCAAACTTTCCACCTCTCTAGGATCTATATAACTATGGCTAGCCCCTGAATCAATTAAAATAGTAAAGGCATGGTTGTTGATCATACCTTCTAATTCAATCATGTGTGACTGATATTCAGTTTTCTTTTTGTCCAAGGATGCATATATCCTTGGCATTCTACTACTCATGTCCTCCACTATTTCAGTTTGTTGAACATTATGGACAACTCTCACTTTGACATTTTTGTGGGGGAAATATTTGTACTTGTGGTTCCCCTGACAGCCCCAACACTGAATGGGCGTCTATCTTGTCCTTTGTTCCCCTACGTCATCCATTCTTGGCTCTCTAAACGATTTCTGTCCTTGAGGACTATTCTTGAAAAAGGGTGGCTTAGTTCCCTTCTTCCTCTGATCCATTTGGAATTTCTTCTTGTCTTCCCAAGCCTTCCAGAAGGTAGGCTTCTCTCTTTGCTTCTCATATAAGCCTTTCTCTCTTCTTGTAGTTTCTTCCATAGTCTTAGGGTCATCATACTGGATCTTGTCCCCAATGGAAGGTGTAAGTCCACTCAGATACCTTTGAATCTTGACAGTATCATCTTTAATGAATAGAACATACTTCAGCAATTCCAAAAACCTCCGTTCATATTCATCAATGGTCATGCTACCCAGCTTGATTTCAAAGAACTCTTTCATCTTTTTGTCGTAGTATATTTTAGTCAAGTATTTATTCTCGAAATACCTCTTTAATTCTTTCCAAGTGATATATTTCTCTCTAATGTGTTGCACCTACACAAGTTGATCCCACCACATGGATGATTTTCCTTTCATTTGATACATCGAAATTATTCCTTCTGCATGAGAGGAATAATTTTGCAGTTGGAAATATTTCCTCGTGTCAAGCAACCATGTTTCGGCATCTTCCTCCTTCTTATGTTCTTGATTGAATGTAGGAGGCTTAATCTTGTTCATTTCTCCCTTCAGTTCATCCACTCCCGATCTCGTGTGCTTTATGGTATGAGATGGGCTTGAACTACTATGTGCCCTCCTCTTGGAGTGACCTTGGGAGTGATGATGGTGTTTACCAACGCTCCTTGATCTTCTTCCCTTCTTAGGGGTATTATGACTCCCTGTTTTGCTTAAGTCACTTTCCTTATCCAACTTCTTTTCGATTATTTCCAGACTCTACATCAACTTTAGGTTGAACTCACCCTATTGTTCCTTAGCTTTCATGAGTTTTTTGTTATCCACTCAGTGACTCTGGGCATCTTTCTGCAATCATTCAATGATTTTAATCATATTCCCTTCCTTATCTAACTCTTCTCCATGTCTATTGGAGTTCAATCATTCAACTCCCAAATGGACATCCATCCCTTTTATTTCATTCTCTGAACTGGAAGCATTATGTGTCTCTTCCATTTCTTTGCACTCAATGGCAACAATATTCAATTCTGGCACTCGTTAAACTTCTTCAAACACAATGTGTAGACAACCGTAATTTGTCAGGCCATTATTCCTTAACAAATCCCACAACATTCATAAACAAATCTGATTCAAGAAAACGTTTAGTTTTCATTCTCTGTGATTCTCGTTCAATCAAGAATCCACGTAGATTTCTTATTTCAGAGCTCTACTCTGCTAAGTTTTCAGGAACTATCCCCTTTCTCTCAGTTCCCAACCCACATGACCATGGGTTGTGACCAAATGCTAGATAAATAAGCACATACTTGGGCCTTCGGCCTCAGAAATTTTCAAAGCACAATACGACAATCTCTCGGAGTTTCGATTTACCGAACTCGCACAGTAGGGTGGATCAACGGTCCACGTCTACCCAGCATCCAATGGCTGACACTCATTGTGGAACCTCGGGCATCTGAGTTCCAATACTTTGGGACTTCGGAATATTTTACATCTGCACACCTCGAACCATTAATCTCTGAACATTCCCACATCACCTTAGGTGACGTTATTTCATTACACCACTTAACATTTTCCCAATTGCAGGGGCATGCAATGGTGGTTTGGAGTAACCCGCCTTTCATCCTACAATTCTCCTCATGCTGACATGTAACCCCTTAGTGAAACCATGGTTTGGATTGTGGGACCACCTTGGAGAATTAGCTTCCATGAAACTTGGGTTCCTGCAATGCCTTCTGGTTGTTGATCTTGTTGTATTGTGATCAACTCCATTGTGGGTCCTCCAACCTTTAACTATGTTACGTAACCTTGGGCCCCACTAACCCTGCTCACACACTACATGGAGGCATACTAGCAACTGATACGTTGCCCATTCAGGTGGGTGACACTTGTCACGTTCCAAATGCCATTTCAATATTCCACGGGTTCTAATGGTCAGGCTCTTTTCCTACGATCTACGGTGTAGATCTCCTTTGGGACTTCGACGCTTCGGTTTTCGGTCTTTCTCATATCTTTTCATCAAGTTTCTCTGACATCACAAAGTCTAAAGGGATTCCAAGATAACCCTCCTACACCTTCTCTGGATCTGACGGTCGTAAAGGACTCTCCTTTTTCCCAAACAGATCCTACAGCTCCAACACCCCAAGTGTTGAGTGCTCTCTCTCTCTCTGGTAAAATACCATGTCGGTTGTGGTTGTATTCTACTGCTACTCCTCCTGAGCTTCATAACATGTCCAAGTAACCTGTTGGCACTCAGAAACATTCTAAGGTTTGAAATCGGTTCCATCCACTCAAAACCTTGGGTCCAAACACCACTTATGCAGCCCATCCAGGCTCAACATTAAAACTATGGCTCTGATACCATATTGTAATGTCCCCGACCATCAACCCCACTGTTGGGCAACGTTACTATGTGGAAACATTCTCATACTTATATATATAACATGTATCATATCAAATTAACACATTTAACTAAACAATACAGAGTAATCACATGATTACTACTAACATATAGAAATAATGGAATTAACAGTAATTCATAATTGCAACGGAATACATGATCATATTGCAAGCATCAAAGACATGCATTTTAAATGAACTTAAACACATAATGATACTTATCTTTGAAACTGTAGTAACTCCACCAACTACGTGCAGACCTTCCACGAACCTCCCATCCTTAGACCACACTGCTCATCACACTCAACAGTGGGTCACCCCCGAGCTGGGACCAAGCTCCACCCTAGGCAAGTGAATCCTAGACTAGGTTGAGGTTACAGGAAAACTACATAGAGAAACCGGAAGGATTCTCTCCAGGAGCCTTCTTATGCCCACTACTCACAGACTCTCATTCCCCACATGCTTGTTCCACCTAGGATTATACATCTTCATAAGAATAGTCCATCGGTGCTTCACCTCCCTCTCTAGGTCTTGGCAACATGTCGGCTCAAGAATTCTCAGAGATTCATAGTTGGTGCCAGACTCTCTCTGGGAGAAAACCACTTCCCAACAAACTCTCTCACCTAGAGAGAGTTGTTCAAAGGCCTAACAACCTGCCTCTTCTACCATGGGCCAGACTGCCTGCTTCTTCATCACACTCTTCGACTCAATTCCAACCGGGTGAGGGCAACTGCAACAACATCAACACTCAATTGACACAAGGATGTTGACCACAACAAAAAATGGGCATAGGCCTGGAAATGGCAATAGCCAGACGCTAAGACACAACACACTCAGACGATTACCTAGGTGTCGGGTCCCACAGAAGACATAGACAGTTCACGAATTTCAGGTCTCTCGTCTGTGTGTGAATATTTGCAAAGGTCGAATACAGAGGCCACAGGATTCATGAGAATACATCAGTCGGCTTCACAATTCTCATTTTCAGGATGCGTGACAAGAAATTTAAGCAGAGGTTGATCACAGAGATCTCATAGTTTCAGACGGAGGAACATAAAAACAGGAAGAATGAACCCCCAACTCAGCTGATGCTTCAGATTTTAACCGCATACGCCCAGGTTGAAACTTGTCTTCCTGGAGCTGCATGTGTTCCCTTTTTCACATGTTGGAGCTACATGTGTTTCCTCTCCTAGAACTTAGGATAAAAACATGTTTGTCACACAACTTTGGAATAATAATAAAATATTATTCTCAAGGAATTAAGCCCCTAATCTTAGCCCCTTTTTCCAACCTTTCAGCCCCCTTTCCCTTACCCACCTTGTGGAACCTTAGTCCCCCATCACTCTTTCTTCATGGTCGGTCTTCACACAACGATGTTTAATATTTATTAATGTTCCGCATAATTACATATACAAAAACAAGCTCCTGACCTTTAACACTTAGGCGCTCCGGCCTAATAAACACATAAGGCCACCAACTTATCAATACTCGGCTCACCAGCCTACAAAACATGATTCACAATTCATAACATGATTACAACAGGGCTCGTCCTTGGGGATATTACAAGTATAGACTTACTATGATGGTATATGTCTCCCCCTTTGTTATTTTCTTGTTGATGCCTTTTTATTGCTCTCGTTGACGGCTACTGGAATCATGCCAACTGCTTGTTGCCCTTCGTCGAGGAGCTTGTCGATTGCCCTTTGGATCCATTCTTCAATGTAGCTTGTCATGGGGGCCACGTTGATCTCATCCCATGTTTTTATGTTGAAAATATATTTTTCTAATTCCCTTAGATTGATAGAAAGATTAAACAGAGCCTGATCAATTTCTTCATTTTGTATTGAATAGTCTACTAGTCAGTTGTCCACGTCATCTTCACCATATTCAAGGATGTTGTAAAACTTTTCTAAAGACAACCCCTTAAAAATATCAACTTGTTCATTGAAGGCTTTTTTGGTTACAGACAAGGAGTTGACGATTAACTTGGGGTCTTGGACCTCGTAGGTACTTCCTGCTAAATCTATTTCGGTCAACTTTCTGAATAATTCTTCTTTCTTTGATATGGCTTGTTCACATGATTGGACAATGAGATGTAGGTTCTTAAATTTGTCTTTCCATCATGCATTTAATTGTTTGATCCAGTTTGGGGAGGGGATATCTTCTTGTCTTCTTCTCATATCTATCATGTTGCCGACATGGATGCCGAAAGGGAGGACCGTCTCTAGATATAAACGTTCTTCATTTTTTAAATCCGCATGCAAATGTTCTTGCAAAGCATGTGCCCTCGTTCCAAGGGAAGCGATACTATGTGATGTTTCCCAGTCTTGAGTAATTAGCTCCATTATTTTCTTAATATTCTTCTCCAGATAGCCTCTACACGATGTGAAGAGACTGGAGGATCCTTTTAACTTGGCTGCAGGGGTGGCAGGCACGATTATTGCTAAAGGCCTAGAAATCAATGGGATAGGAATCAAATCTTCCTCTAATTCCTTGAGTCGGTCCTTCAGTATGGAATTCTCCACCTCAATGCCTTCAATGGAATCATCAAGAGAATATCTGGTTGCTCGGTGAAGTCGAGAGATTTGGGATGACTGCATGTTCCTAAGGTTAATCTCTGAACAAGATTTCCATTTATTATTTATTATATCTCTCTTTTCAATAATTAAATTTTTAGATTTGTTTTCAAAAAGAACGCTCTGGAATACGAAGGATTCATCTTCGTAAAAAAATTTGGTCTTATCTATTTCCATTTGGGAACTATGGTGGATCGCTTCCCTGAGATGATCAATGTTGCGGAATATGTTATCCAAATCAGTCTCAAGTTCCATCTCTTCACTTTCAATTTTGGGCTCTTCTGCTTGCCCTACAACTTTTTTTCTCTTCTTCCTCACGGGAAGCTTGTGAGAACTATCAATTTTACCATGAGGAGGGTTCTTATCTCCTCCTTTGTTTTAAGAATTCTGGGTTTCTTTCTTATTGGGGTGGGTCGTTGGAGTGATGCTCTGGGATTTCGTACTCTTGGGAGTGGTAGCTGGGGATTGAACACTCTTCTCACCGGGGCATTTTCCATTTTGTTTGTACAATTCAGTGGTGCTTTGTAATGTCTCTAGGTCGCCAGTGTCAGGAACATGAGTGTTTTTGTCATTGTCTTTGTCTTCGTTCAAGCGTGTCTAGATAAAATAATTGTTGAAGCCAATTGCTAGTAAATGTTCTAAAAAAATCCCATTAGGGTTGAAAACTCTTATCCTTTCAGCATATCTTAGGTTCAAGTTGTTGAAATGGCCTGCGAATTTGTCAATCTTGTTGACATTCCTGAACACGAAGTCCCCGATTTTCCAAGGCAGAGGAATGAACTGTTTTTTATCTTCTCATGGAAAAAATGCAACTAGTAGTTGTATTGCCTTGTTATTTCTATAACAAACATTTTTTCCGTAATGTGACACGGAAGGAAATTCGGATTTTCCTTGGAGACAAAAATAATTATCACACTATAATTCTCCATTTGTTCAAGTGTCCTCTTCCTTTCCAAAAACTTGGTTTTCTGGTCAGACATGTGGGGAGCATCCTTTCCTAACAATAAATCTTTGAAAACTGAGACAAAGTCATTAAAAACCTCATAAAAAAAATGGAAGGCCTTGTGCCTCCACAAGGCCTGGTACCAGAAGGTTACTGGGTCGAATTCAAAGTTTACCTTCTTGGACATAGATAGTTTTGGAAATGGAGAGCAATGCCCTATCATGAGAACCAAGTAGGATGACATATAAAATTTCTTCTCCTCTTTGAATCATGACAATTTGGAACAAATTTCAATGGAACTTAGCTTCCCCCAATCAAAAATGGTTTTTTCCTTAACTGTGAAATACAAAATATAAAGAATCATGCGGGAAATACTTATTGTGGACTCTTGTCCCGTTATTCTTGTAAACAACCAGGCAATTTCCTGAAATGAATTTCTAAATGAACTAACCTGAAACCTTGTGATATGTTTAAGAACTGTCGTTGGGTCTTCTAGGAAATTGGGAAATAGGTCCAACCCGTTATCATGATTTTTTAGGAACTGTTTGCAGTCTTCTCCTCTGAAGGTCAATGTTGGGTCCGACAATTTTAACATCTTGCGGAAGACCTGAAGTGACAAAGAAATAGGAGAGTGGTCCCATAGTGGAATAATTCTCTAGCCTGGAATATATCTCTCAGGGCACCAAGAGACCAACTCCTTACAGTCAAAAACTTCAGGGACATAGCCTGCACGAGAAATTCCAAAGGTCCAAATTACTTCGTTCTGGGAGGAAGGGGATGAGTAGTAAGAGTATTCCCTGGACCACTGGAAGTTATGGTCCTCACGCCCGCAGATGTTCACTATATCTCCACAGAATTTTTGTTGATTTGGTGCCATAAGTTTACGAGAACGTGCGTTTGCTCCAAACAATGTTTTAAATGACCAGTTGGAGGGGATAATCTAACCCTCCGCAAATCTTGGTCCAATGCATATGAATGGGAGATCTCCTTGATCCTTTTGCTCATTAATGACAATCTCTATGGTTGTTTCATGATGAGTTGTTAGCATTAAAGCTTAGTAATTTCATACTTAGAAGTGCGAAGGTGGCGGGTACAGTGAAGAGAAATTTAGGATTGGATATTTCGTGAACTCGCTAACCCGATGACCCGCAAAAGACATTCCATGATGTTTGAAATGAACACTCGGAAGAGATAATATAACCCTCCACAACTCTTGGTTTAATGTGTTTTAATGGGAGATCTCCTCGAGCCTTTCACTCATTAATGACAATCTTTACGATTCCTACATGATAAGTTGTTAGCATTAAAACTTACTAATTGCATATTTAGAAACAAGTGTGAAGGTGGAGTGGATGGGGAAGAGCAATTAAGGAATGGCTAAGTATGGAAAGCGGTCAATCGGGCTTCAAAATAGGGTTACAACAGATACTCAAGAGGGGTGAGGGCCCAATGGTAAAACTCTATGGCTCGGAAGTTTTGAGTGAAAAACACGTAAAACAGAAGAGGGCATGATGGGGTAGTCCAATAGTTAGTTTGTATATCATGGAACTCTGGGTGTTGTTTGCAAGTCACGAAAAAATGGAAGTGCAATATTGAGCCCGCCTATCCGAGAACCCACAATCGAAAAAGTGGCTAAGTATGGAATAGGGAAAAGGTAGTCCTGACTCGTTTTCGCTAATATATTTAAATTTGTAATAGATATCCCATTACCTAGCAAGCTCTTTTCTACATGTTTCTGGACAAGTTGTGTAGGGATAGTCAGTGCGATTGTCTCCTCGAGCCTTTTTCTCATTAATGACAATATTTACAGTTGTTGCATGATGATTTTTTAGCATTAAAACTCAACTATTGCATACTTGGAAAGAAGTGTGAAGGTGGCGAGCACAAGAAACAGGGATTAGGAATTAGAGATTTCGTGAGCTCACCAACCTGACGATCCACGAAAGAGATTCCAAGAAATGGCCAAGTATGGAAAGTGGTCCGATGAGCTTCAAAATAGGGTGACAAGGGTTCCCCAAGAGACATGAGGCCTCGACGGTCAAATTGTATGTCTTGGAACTTTTGAGTGCAAAATGTGTAACATGGAAGAAGGGATGATGTGGGAGTCTGACAGTCAATTTGTATATCGCCGAAGTCCGGGTCTTGTTTGTATGTCACGGAACAATGGAAGTGCAATCTAGAGCCTGCCTACTAGGGAATCTGAGATCGAAAAAGTGGCTAGGTATGGAATGGGTAAGTAGTCAGTCGGAGTCGTGATATAAAAGCATGAGTGAAAATGTGAACCAGTGAGTCCGGCAACTCGCGCAGTTAGACATTTTTGGAAAAATGACTAAGTAACTGGAAAGAGAAAGTAGAGGGGAAAAACAAAGGGGAATTTGGTTAATAATTATAGAAGAGGGAAAAGAATGGGATAAAAGAGAGTGGGAAAATAGAAAAGCAGAGGGAAATTTTTGTAAGCGGGAATTGGTCTCAAACAAGCCCCATTGTTGCAAAATCATCATTTTCTAGTCCAATATTTTGTCCACTTACTCGTTTTCTATTGTGCTTGTATCATTAAAAAAGGTGTGAGCAAATTATTTGTCCAAGATTAGTTTTTATTGCAACTTGTGTGAGTAATTGTGTTCTTGATACATTGTTTAATGCCTTGAAATATTAGTTTAAGTATTATACTTCCTACATGATGAGTTGTTAGCATTAAAGCTTAATAATTGCATATCTAGAAATAAACATATTGTACTGACAACTTGATTGTAAGTATAACAATGAAGAACTTGAATTTTAGTATCATGGTTGATTTCATAGCCCCATTTGACTTCAACTAGCATATATCATTTTGTTTTTCAAAATATTTGTGAAGAAGAAATTTGCTAATTTCATTAATAAAATAAAAGTGCTCAAATAGAGGCCAGGGGATGGACAACCAATAATTTTTTTCCTTTTGGAGTAAAGGAATCAAGGAAGCGAGAGGGAAATAATATATCATCCTCTCAACAAGGTTTAGATGAGAAAAAAACTTCTTGGGTGGGGCCCCAACTCCTGTACCGTGAATTAGTGTTGCTATGTTCTATCTCCATTACAAATGGAATTGAATGTTGGTTTGAAACTGTGTGAAATTCATTTATGTTTCCATAGGAGCCTCATGTGATCGACACAATGCATTGTCATATAATTGTTCAATGCTCCATATTTGATCAAATTACTTGAGTTAATACAATATTTAATAATTACGAGACTATCGAACCATGCAAACGAGAAGAGGTGTGAAATCCAACAAAGAAGCACCAACCAAGATTCCAAGGAATTTTTTTAATAGTAAATATATAAAAAAAATAGTGGGTAATATATATTTATCCCTAGACATTGGACTGACTTCTTTGCACCAAAGCATTGAACATATTTGTCATAAATAGATGTAGATGAGTTACAAAAAAAAACAAAAAAAACATGCATACAATTATGTGTTGTTCATCTAGTGCGACAACATGCAGGAGCCATCGACAAGCTCTTGAACATGCATACAAAAATGATTATCATGTTTTTTTAGGAACTCCTTGCAGTCTTCTCCTATGAAGTTCAAAGTTGGTTGCACCAATATCAACATCTTGCGGAATACCTGAGGTGGCAAAGAAACACGAGAGTGATTCTGCAGTGGAATAATTATTTGTCTTGAAACAGATCAACAACACTCATGCTTTTGACGTTGGTGACCTAGAGACATTGCAAAGCACCATTGAATTGTACAAACAATAGGGAAAAGGCCCCAGTGAGAAGAGTGTCCAATCCCCTGCTACCACTTCCAAGAGTACGACATCCTGGAGCATCGTTCCAACGAACCACCCCAATAAGAAAGAAACCCAAAATTATTCAAATGCAAGAGGATATAAGAACCCTCCTTGCGGTAAAATTGATAGTTCTCACAAGCTTCCCATGAGGAAGAAGAGAAAAAATGTTGTAGGGAAAGTGGAAGATCCCAAAATAGAAAGTGAGGACACACCAAGAGACCACCCCCTTATAGTCAAAGACTTCAGGGACACAACCTGCACGAGCAATTCCAGGGGTCCAAATTACTTTTGTTTGGGAGGAAGGGGACCAAGAGACCACATCCTTACAGGAAAATACTTCAGGGAAATAGGTTGCATGAGCAATTCTAGAGGTCCAAATTATTTCATTTTGGGTAGATGGGGATGAGTAGTAGGAATATGCCTTGCACCACTGGGAGTTATGGTACTCACCCCCTAAGATGTTAATTTTATATCCAGAGAATAGGAGAGTGGTCTCAAAGTTGAATAATTCTTTGGCTTGAAATATATATCTCAGCGCACCAAGAAACCATTTCCTTATAGTCAAAGTCTTCAGGGACATAGCCTGCACCAGGGACAAATCCAAACCCAATCCAAAACCCTAAAAATGGGAAAGGATACATCTATGAGGACGAGGACCACCATCCGAGTTGAGAGACTCAAACTCTCAAGCTGCAAAGTGGCTATTGTATTCAACATCGGTTTCTTTTCTGAAACCTCTTCCTTTGGTATTGTTAGGGCTGCCATCGTCGAGATGAGAACTGCCCCTCATTATGGTGGATTTCAATTTGGGTGCAGGAGTGGGGAAAAAGTCTTCATTTCCATCATCCATCATCGTATCATCGTCCATCAAATCATCTTCTTCTGACTTGAAATGGACCGCATCAACCTCTGTGTCGACCATCAACGTAGGGGAGGGTTATCTGAGAAGGGGGAGTTGCCTTGGAATTATTTGGCTTGAAATATACTTCTCGACGCACCAAGGGACCATATCCTTCTTTTCTTCTAGGCAGAAGGAGATGAATAGTAATAATATGCCCTGGACCACTGGAATTTTTGGTCATCATGCCCGAAGGTGTTTACTGTATCTAGATAGAATTGTTGTCGAACTGCTGCCATAAGTTAATGAGAATGTTTGTTTTTTCCAGATGATGTTTGAAATGAACATTCAGAAGGGATAATATAACCCTCCGCAAATATTGGTTTAATGCATATCAATGGGAGATCTCCTTGATCCTTTTGTTGATTATAGACAATTTCTATGGTTCCTGTGTAATGAGTTGTTACCATTAAAGCTTACTAATTGCATACTTAGAAAAAAGTGTGAAGGTGGCGGTGACAGGGAAGAGCGATTAAGGATTGGAGATTTCATGAAGCCTCCAACCGTATAACGCCTGAAATATATTCCATGATGCTTGAAATGAACAATCATAAGGGATAATACAACCCTCCACAAATCTTGGTTTAATTCATATTAATCACAGATCTCCTCCAACCTTTCAAACATTAATGAAATCTTAACTATTCCTACATGATGAAATAATAACATTAAAGATTAATAATTGCATATCTATAAAGAAGTGTGAAGGTGGTGGGGATGGAGAAGAGCTATTAAGCATTGGACATTTCATGAACCCGCCAACCCACAAAAGAGATTCCAAGAAATGGCCAAGTATGGAAAGTGGTCAGTCGTGCTTCAAAATAGGGTCGCAAGTTATACTAAGGAGACGTGAGGGCCCGATGGTCAAATTTTATGTCTCCAAACTTTTGACTGCAAAATGTGTAACATGAAACATGGAATGATGATGGACTTTGGCGGTCAATTTGTGTATCGCAGAACTTCGGGTGTTGTTTGTAGGTTGCGGAACAATGGAAGCGCAATGTTGAGCAAGCCTTCCCAAGAACCGACGATGGAAATAGTGGCCAAGTATGGAATGGGGAAGTGGTCAGTCAGACTTGTGATATAAAAGCATGAGACATATTCGGAAAAATGACAAAGTAACCAGAAAGGGAAAGTAAAGGAGAAAAAGAAAGGGGAATTTAGCTGTCAATTTGTATATCGGGGAAGTCTGGGTGTTGTTTGCAGGGGGCAGAATAATGGAATCGCAATGTTGATCCCACCTAACGGGGAACCCGCAATCGAAAAAGTTGGTGAGTATGGAATGGGGAAGCAATTAGTTGGACTCATGATATAAAAAAATCAGTGGAAAATTGAACGCGTGAATCTGCCAACCCGCGCACTTAGACATTTTTCGCAAAACAACTAAGTAACCAAAAAGGGAAAGTAGAGGGAAAAAAGAAAGGGGAGGGAAATTTTCGGAAGTGAGAATTGGTCTTAACAAATATCCATTGATGGTATTAACAGTAAATATGAAGTGCATTAGATAGGTGAATAGTCTTTTCAATCAAGGAATAAAGAAAGTGAGTTATGGTTATACTTTCTAGGATGTGTTTGCATAAGAGAAGCATCGAAAAGCTACAGTAAAATCAATTTTGGGATGTTCAAGTAAAATTATTGTACTGTCAACTTCACTGTAAGTATAACAACAACGAATTTTAATTTTGATTTTTTGTGGTTGTTATCATAGTTCCATTGGACTTCACATAGGATATATCCTTTTATTTCAAAATATTTCTAAAGATGAATTTTGGTAATTTCATCGATCAAGTAAAAGTGCTAAAATGAACTGTGTATTACATTTGCTTCACAGAGCTTACATTAAAAGGAAAAGCAGGTCTTGTATATTCTTTAAGATCATAGAAAAACTGCTAATATCATGAATGTATCATCCAGCCATAATTCAAAAACCAGGCCCATGAGAACCTTGAACTGCAGCACGAAAGCACTTGAACAAAATTCTACCAAACACAAGACAGGAAAAAATCAGCGGAGATCGGGCATTGTATCCCATCTATAACCAAATCTCTAAATGGGCACCAAAAAATTTGTCGATTAATATATTACAATGAACCAAGATCACTATGAACATTTCCTTCTGATAGTAATATGAACCAAGACCATGTTGACCTGACAATGTTCTATCATTATAGTTCTGGAAAAGAGTGTCATCATTTAACTTAATGGAGTTCGAACAATGCCAAATTTGCAATATTATTGAAAATGCATGATGGTTCCAATCAAAGGAGCAATCCATTTTGACGGCTCTAAGGATGGACCTGATTTATTCACAGTTGGATACTTTGTATGAGGTCTATCCTCATGCTTCTCATTCTTGGACTGAACAATGTTATGCGCTTCCAGTTCAATTTGCCATGGCACTGCAAAAATCTATTCATATCCTCATTGGGTAGCATGGAAAAATACAAATGATATTGTTTCGTTTCATGTCAATGATTGATATGAATTTATTTTTTTTGGTTCAGTCGATATGCAGTATGACATTGCCCTCATTTATTGTAAATTTTCTATGGAAGAAAAAGTCGTGTAACATGTAGACATTGTTTGCCTTTTTCTGTAGGTATACTTCATATGGAAATTCTGCTAACCCGGGAAGCACATCTTGTAACAAAGATTATCTAATTGTACAATGTACAATTGTGTTGCTGAGGGTTCGAATGGCAGCGTTGAGGCAATGTCTATATATGTAAGGGCATTTTTTTACTGCATTGTAGGCAATCAATTGTGCCATCATTTATGAAAGCAAAGGAAGTAGCAGGAGAGTTTCATTTGTCACATACAGGCTCGAAGGGGGTCGAGTACACATTTGCTACAACCAAAACACCTTCAACTTGTGCACGTGAGCATAGTAGTTAATATATTGAACAATATAATATACAACTACACAACAAAAAAAGATGCAGAAAATTGTTCAAGGCAATTTTTATGAGCAAAGTGTGGATGGAATTGTAGATGTATACTCACAACAGTTGTCGAGATAGTTAGTTTCTTGAGATCCTATACTATATATGTTTGCAATTCTGTTAATTCTGTTACAAATGTTGCTTGGGTTGTGTGAAATATCATTTCTTTAACATCTCTTTTATTTGTTATATTTTTGAAGAGAATAAGTGGAAATTTCCATTTATGCAATTGTTGTTCCATTGAGGAAAAACAAATTGAATAGGTGTCAAACAATTGCATCTACAACATGGAACAATGTAATAGCTTTGTAACATAACTGAGATATATGAACATGTAAAAGTAAAGGACAAAACTGGATATGGAGAACGGTACCATTGCCTTGTCGTTGTCTGACTCTCCATATTTTATATGGAAAATGTGTTGCGAGCCAAATTTTCTCGCGAATGTGACAACTGCACCAATGGTTTCGATTGGGTAAGTGTCATTGCTTTGTGCAAGTTGGATGATTGTTGTGTCTAGTAAGAAATGATATTCTGAATAAATCGCGGGAATGTTTTCCACAATACTTGTTTCGTTGAGTGATATAATCTGATCACAATCACCACGGTCATATACTGTTTTTGGAAATATATTAAAATTTGTAATGGATATCCCATTACTTGGAAAGATATTTTCTACATGTTTCTGGACAAGTTGTGTAGGGATAGTTAGTGTGATTGTCATCATGGATTCCTTGTCTGTCATGTCAGCACGCACAATGCATCTAGTTTTTTTTGCATTGTCTAAGTAGGTGCTATACACGACCATTATGTCCCCGATGAACACTTGTCTAGTTCGGTGACTATTCAAGGATTCTATCGATAGTATATTGGGTGTTATAAGTTTAGACCTGGTGACCTTTTTTGAACAAAAAAATTAATGTGAATGGCAGTCTGCATCATTTTTTTGTTTTCTTTTTTTTTGGCATAAATGTACAAGTAGACGCACAACTTGGATGAAGTATGTAGGTCAGAGTTTTGTAACCATACCTCTTAGTCTACGGAGCTTGCACTATCTTGGGCGTTTCACTTGCGCTCGTCGATACTTCTTGTGAACTGCGAAGCATGTGTTGCAGATGAAATCAACAAATTTATCATGGCATAGATGAATAAATAGCTCAGGATATTTGTTTGGTAAACATAGAAAGAGCACAATGTATGAATAATTACCTTTGTCCTTGTCATTTTGTTGATGTTTGCGATGATTGACTACTCATACCCATGTCACTTGTCCAACTTTTTATGATGCAAGCATGTGTAAATGAACATCAGAACGGCTAAATAAGAATATGCATTGTATATTGTTCATAATTGTTCTGGATGTCACATACAGGCTCGAAGGAGATGGAATATGAAATAGGGTGTGAAGGGATACTCAAGAAACATGAGGACTGGAAGGTAAAATTGTATGCCTTGGAAAACTTGAGTGCAAAAGTGTGTAACACAGAATAGGGCATGAAGGGAATCTGTTTGCAGGTCACCAAAGAATAGAAGCACAATCTTGAGCCCACCAGCCCGGGAGTTCGGATATCAATTTATATATCGCAGAACTCTAGGTGCTATTTGGAGGAAACAGAACAATAGAAGCGCAATTTTGAGCTCGCCATCCCAGGAACCCACAATCGAAAAAGTGGCTAAGTATGGAATGAGGAAGTTTTTGGTTGGACTCATGATATAGAAGCATGAGTATAAATGTGAACCTGTGAGTCCGCCAACCCACACACCTAGACATTTTTGGAAAACAACTAAGTAAAGAAACCATAAAGGGAAAGTAGAGCGGAAAAAGAAAGGGAAATTCGGTTAAGTATAGAAGAGGAAAAAAAAAGGGATAATAGAGAGTGGGAAAATAGAAAATGGGAGGGCAATTTTTAGAAGCGAGAAGTCTCAACAAAGGCCCATTGTTGCCAAATCAACATTTTCTAGTCCAATATTTTATCCACCTACTCGTTTTGTGTGTTTGATTTACTATCACAATTGGTAAACCTTTTCGAATATTGTATATCAACTTCCTCTACTATGGCATATAAGATTTCATCCTCTTGTCCAACTATTCTATTTCTTTTAATATAGCAATGCAGAAAATACAATGGCCATGAAGGTAAGTTGGTATGTAGAAATACATCTAAAAAAATAAATGCAGTTCTATTTATTTCAATGTAGCAGGATAGAAAATACAATTGACATGAAGATAAGTTATTATGTAGGAAGATACGTAGTATTTACATACAATAAATTAGGTGCAAAACAATAGAACAAATATACAGACAATAAATGAAATACAAAAAAATGGAATATGAAATAAGAGTAGAAGAATGCACCTTTATATCTCCTCTTCTACATTAGTGGTTAAGAGTCCTTCATCTTCTCCAGTTATTCTATTTGTTTCAATGTGGGAACGCACAAAATACAATGAACATGAATGTAAGTTGGTATGTAAGGGAAAACAAGTAATATGTACATACAATAAATGAGCATCAAAGAAATAGAATAAAAGATAGAGTTAGAAGCATGAACCTTTGTTTTTTTTCATCCATTGTTGTGTTTATATAGAATTTTTCCCGGACAAAATATATTACAAGCCAGAAAATATTAAGAAGTTGGATGGTCCTAGCTGAATGATTTGGTTTTGTTCAACAAAGTAATCAGATATGATTTGAGACATGGTAATATAATTTTGTTGTATATTTGATGTATATTTCATAATTCAAGTACAAGACAAATTTTATCATGGTCAGACCAGTTTATGTATAAGATAAAGAGGTTGTATTGTGATATGGGCACATTTCACCATATATGGTCAATAAGTGTGTTTTGTACATGTTTTATGTTAACCAAAAGAAAGCAGAGATTGTAATTGCACATGTAGTTTTCCAATTATTTTATTATGGCACTATTTTGTACAATGTCAACACTGAAGTCTCCTAGAATGATAATGGTTTCGTTCAGATGTAAATGGTGTAATGCATTTGAGAAAAAATTCATTATGTTAGCAATGTTGCACGCGAAGCAGCATGAGATTGAATATTGAAATTTGTAATCCACGGAAAACTATTCTTGCTAGCACAATCTCAACATATTTTTCTTCTACAATAACATTTCGCAAATGCATGTAGGTATGGTTCAGAGTTTGGAGAAAAAAGTGGAGAAAAATTTAAGAGCAGGAAGGAAAGATATGCCAATTTTATGAAATTTTGTTGCAACTTAGCCACCATTGTACCATACCTAGCCCTTCTACACCTACATGCAATTTTCTTCTACAAGAACATCCTGCAAAGGAAACAAGCTTGACATCATATTTTTCATGCGAAATACATGGGTTTGATTCTTGTACGGGGTAGGTAGGTACTCATTCCCGGGCAAGTTGGTAATATCATCGAGGGCAAGTTGCGAAGACTGAAGAATTCCTTATTCAATTGAGGTGTTAGATTTCCACTTCATCACATATGCAAAGGACCGGGATTTGTAATTCTAGAAAAAATGACAGTTGGAGTTGTGCAGATGAAATTGGCATGCACATGGTGCAAAGCCTAGGGAAACAATCGGGGGAAAATTTAAGAGCGGGAGAAAAAGATATGCCAATCTCTATGGAAAGTCTGCAAGATAAGAATGATGAATAAATACTTAAACATTTTTACTTGAAAAATGAAAACAATGAATACGAATGAAAGTATGGTACTAAAACTTACTCGTCAATGATGAATGACAGAACCATAGGCCCAATTGTGGGTACGGGACTTGAACCCTGCAAAGTGAAAAAAACAGCTCCAACTGTCGGTGTAGGACCCCAACCTTGAAAATTTGAATCAAACAAAAGAAAGAAACAAGCAACAAACTAGTGAGCAAGCATGAACAGGTCCAACTGCAGGTGCAAGACTTCAACCCTGCAAAATTGAACCAAACAACAAGAAGCAACAACCAACGAACCAGTGAACAAGCAGCAACCAGTGAACCAGTAAAGGATATATGTATCTTCAATGATGACTAAATTGCATTCCAAGCATAGAAGAAATATCAAACATATGATGACCATGCGAGTGGAAATACTTAAACATTATTACCTGCTAATTGTAAAAAGTAAACAACAAAGAATGGATACAAATGAAATTATGGTATCAAAAATTACTCGTCAATGATGAATGAAAGAATTGCAGTTCCAATTGTGGGTGCAAGACTTGAACCCTACAAAGTGAAAAAATAGCTCCAACTGCAGGTGCAAGACTCCAACCTTGCAAAGTTGGAAGAAAAAAAAAACAAGAAGCAAGCACTAACAGGTCCAATTGCAAGTACAAGACCTCAACCTTGCAAAGTTGAACCAAACAACAACAGGCAACAACCGACGAACCAACGAACCAATGAACAAGCAACAACCAGTGAACTAGTAAACAATATATGTATCTTCAATGATGACTAAATTGCATTCCAAGCATAGAATAAGTATGAAACATATGATGGCTATGTGAGTGGCAGTGGACAACAATATTGTCCAAATTCAATGCAACATTGTATGGAAAAATTCGAGGAAAAATGTACTATGACAGACCTATTAAGTAAACATTTAAGGTTGTTAGGCATGTTTAAGGACCTCGCGCTATGTAAACATTTAAGCTGTCAGGCATGTTTAAGGGCCTCGTTCTATGTAAAAATTTAAGCTATTAGGCCTATTCAAGTACCTCAAAAAGAGTGTCAATACTCAAAACTTTCGGTATGTAAACATTTCAATAAAAATAGAAATAATAAAAACATTAAAAAAGAGTGTCGATGCTCAAAAATTTCGGTATGGAAACATTTCAATAAAAATAAAAAAAATAAAAAAGAGAGTCGATGCTCAAAACTTTGGATATCTAAACATTTAAAACATTGAGAATAGCGAAACTGGCAATAAGATGTTAAGAACCAAACATCAATATAGCATATAAAAACCTCAGGAAAAGTACTCAACGCCTTGAAAAATAGATAATTTCAGATAATAAGCCTCTTCGAGGGGGAAAACTCCTTTTACCCCACTTAAATGTTCAAGTACAAGATGATTCAAAATGAAAAT
>JZKD02S1725117.1:51136-71818 GCA_000966675.3 Picea glauca
AACTTTCACTATAACTTATTTTCTAAGATGTTCCAGAACTTGAAAATTTGTAGAGACATAGGATAGGTATTGGTGTAAACGTGGTACAAATTTCAATTGTTGGTTCGCTATAATTTCAGAGATATTCCATGTGGAAGTTAGGGTTCCTAAATTCTCCTGAAATCGATTTCAAACATGACAACTTGGCACTTTCTCTATAACTTATTTGATGGGATGTTTCAAACCTTGAAATTTTGTAGAGATAGAGGAGAGATATTGGTATAAATGTGGTACGAATTTTAGATTTTTTTCCACTACACTTTTTGAGATATTTTATGTGGAAGTTGGGGTTTCTGAATGGTCATGAGATCAGTTTCAAATAGGTTAGCTTGGCATTTTCACTGTAACTTCTTTTATGGGGCTCCTAAGACTCTGAAAATTTCAGATAACAGAGGAGACATACAAAAGTACCTCAGGTAACAATTTTAGAATCATATTTGGAAAATTGGAAATGTGGCATGTTGTACAAGTTCATTCTTCGAAAGAGGCCCAAAACAACAAGCTTTGAGAAAGTTACCATTTGGAAATTCAAATTTTTGTTAGACCTTGTAAAGGAATAAGTAGTGAGAAAACCTTGTGAAGGAAGAAGTAGTGAGTAGACCTAGTGAAGGCAGAAGAAACAAGTAGATATGGTGAAGGAAAAAGTAACAAGTAGACTTGGTGAAGGTTGGTGCAACTCACACAAAGAGATTGGTGTATCTTGCTAAGTTGGTTCTTAGCGGTGTGGATTGGTGTCTCCAGTATATTGGTACCTACGAAGATATGTAATATTAGGGTGGTGCCACTCAAAAAAATAGATCGTTGTCTCTTTCTAAGTTATTGCTTAACGGTGGGGATTGGTGTCTCTAGTAGATTGGTGTCTGTGAATATCTGTAAGAGTAGGATGGTGCCTACCAGGATTTGTACCAGTGGGGATTGGAGTCTCAAGTAGGTTGGTTCCTACAAATATTTGTAATAGTAGGTTGGTGCCTACAAATAATTATAAAGAGAATTTTTGTGGTTTTCTCCCGAAAGGGTTTCCAAGTAAATCTTGTGTTCCATGTTTTGTAGTTAATAGATATCATATGTGATTTTTTTCTCATGGTTGATGAATGCTTGACAAATTAAAAAAAAAAATCTTATATTGATTCACCCCCCTCTCAGTATAAATGTGTTCTCAACAGATAGATGATTTTAGGGTCCTTGACCATAGTTGGTGGAGGGAAATAATATACTCTAGCACTAATCCATTTTTATCAGTCTCAAGCACCATGGACAACTCCTCAAACCACCACATCTAACCTCTATAGGGTATCAATAACCTTCAAGTGTGTTATGTGCACCATGACTAGGTTAGTTATGAACCAACGATGGGTCTCAAGTGAAACCAATGTTAGGGGAGGAAAACAAGGGCCTTGTAGCCTATATGAGTATTCTTAGGCTCAAGAACCATGAACAACACCTACAACCTAGAATATACTCAAGCTATAATGATGAATGTATCCTCGAACTACTAGATAGGACCCTGATGGTGTATCTCTGTCCTACTAGAGTGATATACCACCATGATTAAACCAAAACAAACGGCCTAAAAAATATTGTGTCTTGGATCCTAATTGAACCTTCTAGATACCAAGGGCCATGAACAACACCTAGAATCTGCAACATGAGCACTCATTAGGGGGTCTTTGGCCTAGGAGTTGGATTATGGTGATACAATGATGACAATGACAATGATGATGATGAAAATGACTATTTTGATAAATATTATCATCATCGTTATCATCATCATTGATTTTCATCATCATCATCATCATTGTCATTATTGATTTTCATCATTTCCATCATCATCAATGAGGATGATGATAATGGTAATGATGGAGATGATGATAATTATGATGATGACATTGATGGTGATGACAACAATGATGATCATTATGAGAAAATTTATGATGATTATGATGATGATGATGTTGAGGAGGAGGATGATGATGATGATGATGATGATGACAATGATGTTGATGACAATGACAATTTTATGTATATAAAAATAAATATTATTCATAAATATATATAACTAAACTATGTCTCTAGGTAGTCAACTAGATAATGGGATGTGTATCATTGACAAATTTCATGATTCTCATCAATGGATCTCAGAGGGTTTTTCAAAGCCTCATGGGGACTGAGACAAGGATATATGTTTTCCCATTTTTATTCCCATTGGTTTTGGAAATCCTAAGTATAATCCTCTATTTTGATAGACTAGAGGGTTGTATCAAGGGTATTATGGTGGAAGATCATGAAAAGTTGATGCACCTCCTGTTTCTAGATGATGTGATCCTTTTGGGTGAAGGTACAATAAGGGAATTGGTGAATTTTAATCACATATTAGAGGTTTTATATTTATCCACTAGTATGGAAGTAAGCATTAATAAATCTCTTATTCTATGTAATGAATTATGTTCAGAAGTGGAATCACATGGAAGCACATATCCTTCTTTTTTCTCTATTTCAAAATAGAGTCATTGAACAATGGAATAAAATATATAGGCTACTTTTTGAAACCTAATGATTACAAAGTTGCAGATTGTATGTGGCTTTTCATAAAAGTAGAAACTAGGATTAGTTGTTGGTGTCATAGATGGTTATCTAATGACAACATAATTTTACTTAAAGAATTCCTTGAGAGTATTCCTATTTACTGGATCTCTCTTACACATGTGTCAAAGAGCATATTAGATCAAATAAAGAGAAGATGTTTCAATTTTATTTGGTCCAGTAAAAAACAAAAGGAGATCATTTCCCCGGTGAACTAAAAAACCCTAGCTAAACCAAAAAATAGTGGTGGATGAGGTTTAATGAACATCTACTTAAATGGCCAAGCATTGGAAGATAAGAATCTTTGGAAATTATTGTAATGAAGGATTGCGGGGAAAACTAATGAAGCTTAAGTATTTGAATTGTTATTATTTGGAACAATTGATTAGATCAAAGCCCAAGTCTTGCAAGGGGGCATCGGACATTTCGAAGGGTTTGGTTTGAGAATTTCTAGTTCTTGGCCATTGGGTGGCATGGAAAGTTGGCTAGGGGAATATTGTAAAGTTGGGAGAGGATATGTGGGTTGGTGCAGTTGGAAACTTCCTTTTAGCATGGGATTTGAGGACACATTTAAATGATCATGGTTACACAACGCTTGCAAATGTATGGGTACATGGTGCATAAGATAGTTATATGAAAACTTGGCTCTTGGGGGAATACTTAGGCATGCATGGGGACCTGGTGACTAAATGGACAGCCTATATTTGACTTCCTTCTCATAGTGTAGTTTTTATACATGATGAGGAGGATGAGTTGGTCTGGACATGGAATAAGGCTTATAGTATCCTCACTATAAAATTGGGCTACAAAGTTATTTATTTTAATTTATTAGATGATGATAGCAAGATATTGTGACCTATTCTTTGGAAATGGAAGAGTCCTCTAAATACTTGAACCTTTTCATGGTTGGTGATGGTGAATATGATTTTGACCTATTATAATGGGAAAAAGAGGGATTGGCAAGGTCTGAATAGGTGCAATTTATGTATGATTGATGAAGAGTCAGTCAATCACCTTTTGTATCTTGTCCTTTTGTTATTCAAGTTTGGAAAGAGTTTCTTCATATGATGAAGTGTTTGAGTACTTGTAAATATGTCTTGCTAGAATAATGTGTGTGGAACTAGTTGAGGAATTCGATGAAAAAGTCTTTCAAGGAACTTCTCTATTATGTTCTATGGGGAATCTGGCTACATATAAACTGGTATTTATTTTAAGGAAAAGGAGGGACTCCCAGTCTAGTTCCACATAAGGTTTGAAATTCTTTTATTGAAATTAAGAAGGAACCCTCAAGGAATATAAGTAGGCCTTGGTGTGCTCCCATTTTTAATTTCTTTGTAGCTTAGATTTACTTCAATGGGTCTTAACAGGGGACACCAAGAAATTGTAGTGATGGGATAGTGTTTCACCTTTCTCCAAATCACTTTTTTATCTTAAAATTAGGTGATGGTCATGCACAAATACTCATTCCAAATTGATATCCCTTTAGGTTCTTTTAAACTTTTCTAGAGTAAAAGGAATTTGACACTTATAGGTGGTGGGTGATTCTAAGGTAGTGATAGAATGGTTCAAAGGGAAATCCTAGTTGGAAATTTTAGTTATATTACCTTGGCAATGATGAATTCAGGAGCTATGTGAGTCTTATGATTATGTCATTATAGAACACATTTACATATAATTTAGTTAGTAGGTTGATGCCCTTTCCAAGGAAGTAGTTTCTCTTAATGAAGGTCTCTTGGTATGCAATGAGTTTCAAGGTGAGGACGTGCTCTCATAGGTTCAGTTACATATCTTTTGATGGATGATTGTAAAATTTAGTTGTAGAGTTATTAGAATGGTCTCTTGTTTTTGTTTGGCATGATGGAGAATGTTAGGTCTCTCTAGGTATGTTATTTTGAACAAGTTTTTATATGTAATTAGTATAAAGTGTCAGTACCTACCAAAATATTTTTGACATATTCAACTATAAGTTACTTGAGTCTCTCTATTATTTACAATGCTCTCTGTATATTTTGATTTCTACTTGAAATAGAAATATATATATATCCAGGCAAAAAATATAACTAAACAAGAGAACTCAAGATATTAATTATTAAAAGGCGCATCACATAAATACGCGAATTTACGTCAAAGGTCACCTTGAGGCCTATAAGTACCAAGTCTACTCATCATGTTTTATCTTTTATTCAATATAATATTTTAATCTATATGGATTCTTTTATGTTATCTCATTTATTTTAAATATTCATTTTATGAACCAAGTTGTTGATGTCATATTAATGAAATGATTTTTTTTTTCCATTTGGTATTAGAGCTATGTTCTAAACCGACTTTGGCCACGCCTAATTTTTTTTAGAGTTTCTCTAGATTACTAGGTCTTTGACCACATTCGAATTTTGGCTTTATAAATTTTAGGAAATTTGCTACAAATTGAAGATTTTCCCTACCATACGTTGAAGTATGTCAAGATTGGTTGTTTGTAACAATTATTAATACCATTAGAAATTATAGTGAAACAAAGAATCATGAAAACCAGAAAAAAATTCTTTATATAAATGGTTGGATAAATAAGACAGAAAGAGAAAGCATTTATCATCACACAATTTTTCCATACACTATTCAATATATAGATTTGAGTAGTTGACCATACATTCGTTGTCTTCAACCACCAATTTTGATTCCACAACAAATTACCATATGCCCCTGCAAATTCCATTGTACATTAATGATTTAGCTTGGTCACCTTCCATTTTCTGTACACTACCTAATTCTTCCTCTATCATACACCTACAATACCATACCTTCCACCATACGATTTAAGAATTCCCATGCTAAATGGTTTTTGTGGGAAGAAGGTTGAATAAGGTGGGTGACATAGTGGTCAAATAAACAATCGTGACCCTCCAAAATAATAAACATTGGACCTTTGATTTAAGAGGAATAAGTTAAATTCCCCGGATGGGGTGCACGTGTAGAGATTAGCAGAAAGATCGATTTGATTCCGGTCAAAATATATATTGTATTTTCCCAACTTGTTCTTTATAGAATACAATTGGTCAACATGCATCAATAGGATTTAATGCAGTCGACCGTCACCCTCCCCCCTCTATTGATTCAGGTGTAGATAATTAAAGAGGCTATGGCTGAGGTGAGCCTGCACAACATGGGGAATTTAATGAAATGATCAATTCGAGTGTGAGTCTGCAATAGGATTGGTAGGAGGAAGCTAAAGGACATCAATTCATCTATAATTGTGTTTCCCATTATTGATTTGGGCCACTTATTGGAGGTAGGGAATAACATATAGCTTATTTTGTTTGTTCATGCACCATGGGTGGTCTCCTCCTCCCTCACCAGAATTCCTCACGCTCGTAGCTCTCTAATCTTCTTTCCCCTCCTCCCTTCTGATTTTATTGCATTCATAATGCCATGCGAGAGAGGTAATTTGAAGCATGGACCTTCCTACTACAACTTCATGGCTCGTCATCTTTGTTCAGGTCCTTCTTCCTCTCCAATTTCGTCACCCTGCACTATCCCTTCCCTTGTTGGTTCTCCCTCTATGGATTTTCCCCTCACATATCAGAATTGGAGAAGGGATGATATAAATCTAGTTTTCAATGAAGAAGAGTTCCCTTTGGTGCCTCCTCAGTCTCCTCCAAAATCCCAATTTATATTTGCCACATATTTATAACCCTCTCATCTAAATTCCTTTCGAAAGGAGGGGGATTACCCCAACCTGGTTGTGGAGGGATGTACAGTTATGGAAGAGACTCCTCCTCCTTTTCATGATGATGAGGTTCATGAAGATGTTTTCCTAGAAATGAATCCCAAACCCCACCAATGCATCTTCTCAGAGGATCAGTTGCATCTGATATATGACCTAAGGAAGGATGCTGCTAAATATCTCTTTCTTTAGACCATCCTTTGTCATCATTTGGACACCTTCTTCAACTCTATTTAAATAAATCCTGCCAAAATCAGGTGAATTCCTTCCATCCATATGCATTTTCTCCATATTTTCCTCACCCCTAGAACAACGATGGAAATATGGGTTCTTCCAATGCTTGAGTTCTATCATGTCATGTATTTTTCTTGAATTTAGTCATAGTTACAGTATTATGCAGTGATCCTAAAATGGGTTAGAAATCATACACCACTGGATCTGAACCGAGTGTCTCTAATATCACTTGATCCTCAAATAGTATTAACTATGAAACCACTTTCTTATTCCAGTATTCTTTTATTGACACTTCTTATAGCATGGAAGTGACTTATCTTACTTAACCAAAACACTTCAACTGATGAACAAAACTTGCATAATAATTCATACATGAGAATATACGGAATCACATGAAAGCAATAATTATGTGATCCAAAAAGTACTTAGATGTTATTAATCTCTAACATTCATAAACATCTGCTTGGTCTTCGAAAATATTAATGATCGTTTGCTTGAATGAAATTACATGTGAAATATCTTATCTAACTAAATCCACTTAAATTGGTAAAATAACTTGTGAAATAACTGAGCATGAAAGGAACAACAATAACAAAATGACATACACAAGTTTGATAACGAAGTTCACCCAATTCAGGTTACATCTCTGGTTCTGCTTCCAATGGAGACTGCTTTATTTATTCTCAAATGTTTGTGTATTTACAATGATCTTCTCCTTTGTTGTTCACATGCCATTCTAACTGTCAAATTCGGCACCACCTCAGAAAACTGAATCTGTTGGCTATAAGAACTATATATTTTCTTACAAATGCTCTAAAATCCCAATTACAACTCATAAATGCCCATTTTTTAGCATATTGGTTCACAAATGAGTAATAATAACATAACCATCGACACTGACTTGGAAAACCGACTTCGGTGACTACAAAAACTAGACCTTAAAACAATATGAGCAAAGCTTCCATACACAAACAAAATGTGTGTTGTAGTGGTAAGGCGCGTGTCTTTTATAGGGGAGGTAGAGGGGTCAAATCCCACCTGACTCCCTTTATTCCTGGAGCAGATAGTTCGAACTTAAATGTAATTTAACCCATTTAGCATAACAAACCATTCCCTTGGTCAAATGATTAATTTGTTGGAGATATACATAGCAGGTCAAGGATTCTATTCCCATTGACTGCTATATACCCACACGTTTTGTTAGTATTTAGTTACAACAAATAACTATATGTTATATTTAACATATAGTTAACATAAATTTCAGTTTGAAATTTTGGTGATACCACCTTGTGCAATCAATTCTTGGTTATGTGGTATGGTATGAACCAAGGCTAAGGGTCGAGGGATTATTCCCTCAGCCCTTTAGCCACCCATATGCAACTTTATACAAAGTTAAATATATTAATTTCCATATGGCTATCAAGGAAAAATGTGTGGTGTATTGGCAAGCGAGATTTTTTATAACCTTTGGTGTGCTTGGAGGTCATGGGGTCGAACCCCATTGACTCCATAGTATTTTTATATAACTTGAGCCATATGAGCTAATGGGAGGTCGCCATGTGGCGGACTCTCATTGGCTCTTTCAAACAACACTTGTCAACACTTAAATGGAGCCACTTGTCAACACTTGATGGAGTCACTTGTCACTATGTGGTTGGACCACCTTTCGCAGTTAGTTTCCAATTAGCTATCACATGTGACCCCTGTAGTCATGCCATATGTCACTTCCTTATTTCCCTATACTTTGACCTTTGACTCAGTTTACTGAAAACTTTGACCTCTTATAACTTTTGCATATGATCTTTGTTTGAAGAACCATTTGCATTGTCAGAAAGATGACGATGAGCTTTAAGCATTTATGGAATTTTAGAGAGCATTTAAGATAATTTAATTTTGAGCATTTCTGAACCATTATGGACTTCTATGGATCTAGACCTATGTGATCATTCCTGGATCATTCCTCCCCATTGGAAGACTTTTGGACCACCAAAAGTTTTTATTACTTAGAAACTAAGTGAGGGTAAAGATCCCTCACCCTTTCAATCTCCATCCATTTTTATTGTCTTGGTTTTACTCCCTTAAGACCAACTCGAAGATATTCCACATCACCTCACTTTGAAGTCTTGATTCTTCTGTCAAGAACAACATCTTCCTGTAGTTCATCCAAATATTCTAAAGTAAAATCATCAATTGTTGGAACCTGAATACTTTCATCTTCATCCATAATCATAGAAGGCTCATAAAGATTCAAATTCTCAACATTTACCACTGAATACATCTACATGTAAGTTGGTAGATATAAAAGAAAGGCATTAGTACCAATCTTATCCAAAATATTGAATGGACCATATCGGATTGGCCTTATATTTTTACCTTCACCTTTCATTATGTCCTTGTTGATATGTAACCATACTTGATCACCGACTTGGAACTGATGATCAACCCGATGCTTGTCATGCCTCACCTTGTATTTGGCTTGGATTTTCTCCGATTTTTCATGTACTGTCTGATGTACCTGTTGGATCTTCTGAATGAACCTCTTATCTTTATTTGCATCATCTTGTCCATCCTCTTTGTTTTCTTCTTCGAAATCAAATTCCATAGGATATTTAGGAAAGTACCCTATACATACCTTAAAAGGAGTTATCTGAGTAGAACAATTTATAGCACGATTATAGTCATGTTGTACATAAGAAGACGGTTCATCCCATAGCTTAGGATGCTTACTGCAGCATCCTCAAAGTAGATGTACCACTATTCCATTTACTACCTATGTATGTCCATTTGTCCGTGAATGAAAAGTTGTGCTCTTCTTTAACTTAGTTTCCATCATCTCTCATAAATGAGATCAAAACTTTCCCAAAAAGTGAGCCTTGATATGATATAATAGATGTAGGAAGTCCAAAATGAACCCATACATTAGTAAAGAACATATGTGATGTATGTTCAGTTGTGACATGTTTCATGTATGGTGTTAAGATACACATCTTACTAAACTCGTCCACGACGTCATATAAGTAGTCATGACCTATTCTAGACATCGGTAAACCACCCACAAAATCCATGGATATACTTTCCCATGGCTGAGAAGGTACTAGAAGTGGCATATATAATCCCAACTTCTTGTTGCTAGGTTTGTCAGGGGCACACATAACACACCCTTTTATGTACTTGGAAACTGTCTCATTCATTTGAGGCCAATAACAATATCTCTATAATTGTGATAATGTCTTACCTACCCCAAAATGACTAGGAATGAGAGATATATGAGCTTCTCTGATTATATTTACTCTTTCATCCCTGGGTATACAAATATTTCCAAGATGATATAATAAATTATCATGCACATCGTAATCTAATTCTTCACTCTACCTGCCATGAGTTAGTGCTTCATATACATCTTTGAAATCATCATCTCTAGCATATTTTTCAACATAAATTTCATAATTTGGAAGATTATACCTTAGTATTATAGATGCATTGACTATTGGTCTTGATAACATGTATGCAACCTTATTATGAATATCTTTCTTATACTTGATAACCAAATGAAATTGTTTTAAGAAACCCATCCATATGAAATGTCGTGATTATTGTAGCTTGGTTTGTGACTACAAATACTGTAATGGTTGATGATGTGTATGAATTATTGTCTCATTTACCATTAAGTAATGCTTCCATTTTTTTACACTTTGTACCAAGGCATACAATTCCTTATCATATGTTGGATAGTTAATTATTTCTTGAGTAAAAGTCTCAGAATGATAACATATAGGTTTACCTCATTGCATCAAGACTTCTCCCATGGCATATCTGCTTGCATCGATTTGAATCTCAAATGGTTAGTGTAGATCTGGCAAAGCCAAAACTGGTGCAGTGCTTATTTTCTCCTTCAATGTCTCGAAGTCTTTATGTTTCTTGCCTCCCCATTGAAAGACATGTTTCACACTTGTTAATGCATGTAAAGGAGAGGCAACGTAAGAGAAATTAGCAATGAATTTCCTCCAGTATTGCACTACTCCTAAGAAGCTCCTGACTTCTGTGGCAGTTTTTGGCTTGGGACAATTCACGATGAAATCCACCTTTGAGGGATCTATCTTCAACTAACCATTCCCTACAATATAACCCAAATATACCAGAGAAGTTTTTCCAAATTCACATTTAGACATTTTTATATACAACTTCTCCTTCTTCAAAAGTTCAAAAACTTTCCTGACATGCATTACATGATCTTCCCATGTTTGACTAAAGATCAATATATCATATAAATAGATGATAACAAAATCATCTATGGAAGGTATGAATACATCATTCATTGCCCTCATAAATGTTGCAGGTGCATTGCATAACCCAAATGGCATAACTAACCATTCAAACAATCCATGCCTTGTTTTGAAAGCAGATTTCCATACATCACTTTCTTCAATTTTGATTAGATGGAAACCACTTCTCAAATATAACTTAGTGAAATAGACAACATTTCTCAATTCTTGGAAGAGAATAACATTTCTTTACTGTAATTTTTTTCAGTGCTCGGAAGTCAATACACATCCTTCACATGCCATATTTCTTTGGAACTGATACAATAGGAGATCCACATGGAGAGGAGCTTGGTATGATAACTCCTTTATTGAGCAACTCATGAACTTGCTTCTTTATCTTTTCATTCTCGATCACTGATGATCTGTACATACCAATGTGAGGAAAAGGAGCATCTTGTTGTAAATAGATTTCATGTTCAACCTCCCTCTTACGAGGAAAACTTGTAGGTTCCCGAAACAACTCATCATAGTTAGATATGATCTTTACCAATTAATGCTTATGATATGGATCACAACCTAACAAAGCATCTGATATATCTTCCCTTTTTTTGTTTCACCGTCAAGAGAACAATTTTTTTACTAGAATTTACAAGTCTCTTCATTTGTCCTATGCTCACTAAAGAAATATTATTTCTAGTTTGATGAACTCTAACAATATATTAAATCCCATCCTTGAAAAGGTGATATTTGTTCTCTTCTTGATAGAATATATATTTCATTTTATATAGATGTGGGCTACCCAAGACAATGTCGCAAATGTTAAGAGGCACACCATCTAACTGAACCTCATCAAAGAAATTAGTTGTAATTGTAAATCTTAACTTACACATTTTAGTTACCTGCAACTTAGCATCATCACACACCCAACCCAATAGATATGGATTTTTGTGAGTTTTGGTCTTCAAACCCAAATTATTAACAATTGATTCAGATATTAGATTCACTTGAGATACACTATCAAATAGAGTATCAACCTTTGTATGCTTCACTATGACTCTAACATGAAAAATCTCACTTATTTTCCTTTGATCAATAACACTTTCCAATTTAGCAGATTGAATTGAAGAACTAAAATTAACATAGATATACCTTTACTCCCCATTGTTGTGATTTTATTTTCATCTCCTGAATCTGATCCCATATCTTGTTGATTTGTTGCAAGAGTCTTTTTCTTCCCCTTATCTTGGTATTTCTTTGATAGCAACTCTGGTTGCATCTTCCAACACTTTGCCTTATCATGCCCTTTCTTCTTACAATGTGAACATCTAGGCTTCCCTTCTGCTTTCTTCACTATAGTTGATTTCTTACTCTTCCATTTACCTTTAGACTTATTCTTGAACTTGTGTGGCTTCTTATCCTCAGACATATGCTTTCCCTTGCTAGATTCAAGATGAGTAGCTTGTACTGACACTTTGTCAATATTAGTAGGGTTAAACATTAAAATAGTATGTCTAAGATATGAGTGCATACTGCCAATATACTTTAGAAGAGTATCATGAGTATACAATGGAATTCCTAGGGATAATTCCTTCTTCTTGAATTCTTTTGTATATGCTTGAATATTTTGGCCTTTACCTTGTCTTAGATGTTTCCACTCGATCATTGATGTTTGTGTATGTGCGAGTGGATAGACTTGTTTTCTGATAGCCTTAGTATACTTATCTCAAGAACAGATTACTTTAACTTTTTTAACAAGATCAACTTGCATCTTACTCTTCCACCATATCAAGGTTGTGTCACTTAGTCGAAGAGCAGCTAACTATATTTTTACAGTCTTGTCCATGCTCTTTTGAACCCTGCAATATACCTCTATTTGCTTGATCCAGTTGTCCAATTTCTAGACATACAATTCTCCATCATAGGTCGGTAATTCAAACTTGACATCCAATTTCAATAAAGGTAGATTATGATCATACTCCTTAGAGGACTTATTATTATGAGAAGAGTGTTCATTGGAATCATCAGTAGATGATAATGGTGAAGAAGGTTCTGAAGGTCCACCACCTTCACCTCCTCCTACTTTTACCGAAGATTCTCCTTCTTTGGTCCTTTGAACTCTTCATTACAAGTCATTTATTATCTCTTTCATCGATTGGAGTGTAGCCATAATTTCCTCAGGGCTCATGGGAGGATCTCCTTCTTCCTTTCCTTCAGAGGCCATCTTATGCTTGCGAAGTCTCTTTTCAATCTTAGATTTATAACTTGTAATTTCTCCTTTACCAAGATTGAATCCAACTCTTGTAAGAATTCACTTTGCAATCACTTTCAAAACCATGCTCTGATACCAACTTGATCCAAAAAATCCTTAGATGTTATTAATCTCTAACATTCATAAACATCTACTTGGTCTTCAAAAATATTAATGATCGTTTGATTGATTGCAATTACATGTGAAATAACTTATCTAACTAAATCCACTTAAATTGGTAAAACAACTTGTGAAATAACTGAGCATGAAAGGAAAAACAATAACGAAATCACATACACAAGTTTGATAATGGAGTTCACCCAATTTGAGTTATGTCTCCAAGTCCGATTCCAATGGAGACCTCTTTATTTATGCTCAAATTTTTGTGTGTTTATAATGATCTTCTCCTGTGTTGCTCACATGCCATTCTAACCATCAAATTTGGCACCGCCTCAGAAAACTGAATTCATTGACTATAAGCGCTATAGATTTTCTTACAAATGCTAAAAAATCCCAATTACAACTCATAAATGCCCATTTTTTAGCATATTGGTTCACAAATGAGTAATAATAACATCACCATCGGCACCGCCTCAGAAAACCGATTCTGGTGACTACAAACACCCTATATCTCCCAAAAAGAACTACAAAAAATGGACCTTAAAACAATATGAGCAGAGCTTCCATACACAAACACATTGTGAATTGTAGTGGTAAGGCACATGTCTTTTATAGGGGAGGTCGGGAAGGGGTCGAATCCCACCCAACTCCCTTTACTCCCAAAGCGGATAGTTCAAACTTAAATGCAATTTACCCCATTTATCATAACAAACTGTGTCCTTCGTGGAATGGTTAAGTTGTTGGAGATATACATAGCAGGTCAAGGGTTCTATTCTCACCGACTTCTATATACCCGTGTGTTTTGTTGGCATTTAGTACACCATATAACTATAATGTATATTTAACATATAGTTAACATATATTCTGGTGTGAAATTTTGGTGATACCCCCTTGTGCGATCAACTATTGGTTATGTGGTATGGTATGAACCAAGTCTAAGGGTCGAGGGATTAGGCCCTCGGCCCTTTAGCCACCCATATGCAACTTTATACAAAGTTAAATATATTAATTGTCATATAGTTATCAAGGAACAATGTGTGGTGTATTGTCAATCGGGCCTTGTTAGAACCTTTGGTGCTCTTGAAGGTCATGGAGTCGAAACCCATTGACTCCATAGTATTTTTATATAAATTGAACCATATGAGCTAATGAGAGGTCGCCATGTGGTGGCCTCTCATTGGATCTTTCCAAAAACACTTGTCAACACTTAAATGGAGCCACTTGTCAACACTTGATGGAGCCACTTGTCACTATGTGGTTGGACCACCTTGCCCAGTCATCTTCCAATTAGGTGTCACATGTCACCCATGTAGTGGTTCCACGTGTGACTTCCTTATTTCCTCGTACTTTGACCTTTGACATGGTTGACTGGAAACTTTGACCACTTGTAACTTTTGCATATGAGCTTTGTTTGATGAACCGTTTGCGTCGTCGGAAAGATGATGATGAACTTTACACATTGATGACATTTTTAGAGAGAATTTAATATAATTGAGTTTTGAGCATTTATGAACCATTCTGGACCTTTGTGGATGTTCTGGATCATTCTAGACCTCTGTGATCATTCCCATATCCTCCTGGATCATTGTGTTTCACAATTACCTTCTTGCACGTTACTCAAACTAAATTACAAATGTCAAATTTGGCACTATCTTGGAAAATCAAATCCAATGACTATAAACAATATATATTTTTTTACAAAATGCCCAAAGGCTCTCTTACAACTCACAAATCTCAAATTTGCAGAATTCTGGCCTACAAATGAGTGATAAGATTGTCACCATCAATTCCATATCAGAATATTGATTCCCATGACTATAAATACCCTATAACTCTCAGAAGACTACAAACTTGAATTTAAAAGGAAAATGAGCATATCTTTAGTACATAAGAATGTTGTGTTCAAAAAAACAAAATAAAATTATGTAAGACACCAAAAATATTGTGTAAAACACAAAAAAGTTGTGTGTAACACAAAAATGTTGTGTGTAAAATGAGTTGGGGTGTGTGCCATTAAATAAGCCACCCCTCTTAACAAAATCCCAAAATTAGTGGTAACTTATTACTAATTTTAGAAGGAATCCCACTAAATATAGAATATTGTCATCATAATAAATATTTTAGTTATGGTTCGTTTAAACAATCCTTATCCAAGACATGTTGGCTAGTGGAGATTGCTAAAGGTGTTGTAAAGTAGGTGGGTCATGGGTTCTATTCCCATTGACCTCAAATATTTTTGTTATATATATACTATATATAACCCATAGTATATTGTTGGATGGTTATATAATTGGTTATATATATATATATATATATATATATATATATATATATATATATATAATAACCAATCCAATACAAGCCAATGAAGGATCGCCACATGTCAAGACCCGGTTGGTCTACTTATGTGCCAAATGTTTAATTGTGATTGAATCATATCTGTCACTTGTCATCATGTAACTAGGCCACTTGGAGGTACTATATGCCACATCAGTTGCCAAATATCATATTTCATGTCACCTATATGGTGCCACTTGTCAATATGTGGAGTTTCCACTTGTCAACCTATGAGCTTGCCACGTGTCTCTCTCAGAGCCTACCACATGTCTCTTCAGGGTTGACTTGAACTTTGACTACCCATAACTTTTGCATATGAGCTATGTTTGATGCGTCCTTTTCACCATTGGAAAGATGGCAATGAGATATACACATTTATGGAATTTTCAAGAGATTTTAAGATAATAAAATTTTGAGCATTTCTGATCCATTCCCGGATCCCTGTGAGCATTATGGATCCTCCTAGACCTTTGTGAGTGCTCTTGGATCCTCCTAAATTATTCCTCCCAACTAGGAGGCATTTTTACCTCCAAAAGGTTTACATAAAATGAGGGAGATGCCTCCCCACTTGACCCGTGTCTCTTCCCCATGCTTGGACCACTTGGCTCATTACAATCAGTTGAATAACAAGGATGGTGTCTAGAATAATGTTTCTAACATAATAAATCATTCTTGGACTTCCACAACTATCTGCATTCATATTTTCCACTACTGGGCATGCACAACATATCAGCAGTAGTAGAAAACATATAGATTCTACTGACAATGAATTAACAACATTCCTGGGCTCCCTGAAAAAATCCCTATCACCTGCATGTAACAGACCTTCATGTAGTAAGTTTGGATAATTATGAAACACATCATGACTAGGAGATAACTTGACTATTTCATTATTATATCCTTCACTTTCTTTTGCAGACATCATTGACACATTCTTGCTTGCATTCAAAACACCTACAGCTATGATTAGTGTCTCATCACCTTATTAAAATCCCAAATCTTTTTGGACTATGATAACAACCTTTTGATTTCCTTTTTTTCCATAAATTTTAGGCCTTAATTTAGGATGCAACTTCCAACAATGATCTCCATCATGTCCGCTTTTCTTGCAATGAGTACATGTGAGATTTTCTTCTTCCTTCTTTACTGTAGCTATTTGTTTCTCTTTTCCCTTGTTCTTACTTCCCTTTTGTTGAGAAAACTCCTTGGAGGAACCATATTTAGAATCCTTCCCCCTGGATTCAAGTTATACAACTTGAACACATACTTCATCAAAATCAGTGGGATTTAACAAAAGAAGAGTATGATGAATGTAACTATGCACAACACCAATGTATTTCAGAAGGGTTTATGTAGAGTGTAAGAAATATTTAAAGCCAATGATTTATTCCTAAACTCCTCAGTAAAATCCTGCACACCCTCTCCTTTTCTTGCTGCAAATATTTCCATTCCATAATTCTTACACATCAAAATTCCTCACTTCAACAATGTTACATTCTCATTGTCATAAGTGTCGTAAATGTTGCACTTTTGTCGCAAGTGTCGCATTCTCTTTATGTAAGTGTCACATCATGAATGAAACCATGAACACACTTGATACAACCCCTAAAATATGTTAGAAGAAGAATCCCCACCATTTGACATTCATAACAAATGTTTTTCTATGGGAATTTCTCATCTTGGCAACTTTTGGGAAGATCAGTGCTCCCCTTCTCATACACAGGGAGGGATAGCGCTCTTTGACAAACTCAGGGGGATATTTGTAGCTCTTTGTTGCCAATTCTAAGGGAGTGTTGAGTTGGTTGAGGAAATCTTGGAAGAAATCCCATTTTTTTCTAAAGATAGCTATGGATGGATCGAGTCAGTTTGGATCAAATCTAACTCCTGGGTTGCATCTAAGGTGTTAGCACTCTATAATTTGCCCAAGGATATGGAGGTAGTCACAGAGGAAACATCAAAACCACTTAGAGTCTAGGACCTAGCCATCCAAGACTCAAAGAGGGATCTCTCTATCAGGTTTAGATTTGTTTTGGTATGGATCTTAGGCTAGTTATGAAATGTAATGTTTGGTTTTTGAATTGGTTGGGTTAAAACAACAAATGAGGGTCATTGGGAAATAAATTCACAGAGACATATTTAATCAAAACAGATTCTACAGGTAAACTTACAGGGCAATATAGGCACCCTAATTGGATTCTGGAGATTGTAGAGTGGTGTGAAATAAAAGGTGAGAATAGAGGATGGTAGCAGAGCAATGGAGAATTCTGGCACTATCCTCTAGCAGAAAACATAAAGATTATCCAAAATCCAGACACAGAGGGTACCTTTAAACAAATTTTTCTCTTAATTTACCATTGAATAATCATAATAAAACAACATATAATAGGGAAAAACATATAACATAAGGACACTTCACCAAAAGATATGCCACGAGAATCTTGTAAATGCCTGTATATTATTTCTGCCAAAATTGTCATGTACACCAGCTCCAAAGATATACAATGATACCATTCAAAAGGTTCCAACCTCTACTTCTCTATTACAAACATATATATAAATCACAAACACAATCCTTAGGCTCAGGAGATAGAATTCGATCCTCCTGGCCGAAAATAGCAAGTAAATCCCAAAAATATCTGAACTGAAAACTGGGTCGAATCTGCTGAAAAAATGGGTCAACTTAGACATTTGTTTCTCCCGATCTGTGACACCTATGCAAACAATGTAGGATTTTATTTTATATGATTTTTACTGGAGGAAAAACATCCTTTGGTTTCTCCAATTTCGTCTCCAACTCACCGAAAGAGCTCCCGCAAAATCAGGACTGAAACAGGAAAATCTGGAAACCTGAAAAAAGGGGCTGAAAGATGGCTTTGATTCTCCCAACTAGTGGAACCTGTGCAAAATATGAAAAAAAAAATTGTTCTTCAGCCCGTTCTGAACAAAAGCCTCTCTCGGGTTTTGAAAATCCGTCTCCGTTTTCCTGGAATCATCCTCGGAAAAAGACTGGTCCAACTAGAAAAAATGTGATTTTTTCACTTTTCGGAAGGGCGGTTTTGGAGGGCAGAGTGGTTTTGGTCAGCCCCCCCTGAGGTGGTAAGTGGTATTGGGAGGGGGAGGTCTGAGTTCACCAGGAGGTGACACCTATCCCTCCCAATACCACCAACTCAGACCCCCCTTGGATTTGATGGGACGTGAAGGAGGGGGGGGTCTGAGTTGTACGGGAGCGTGTGAGTGTTTAGACTTAGGATATGTTGTTTTATTATTTTTTATTACATTTTGTTTATTATATGTTTTAATATTCATGTTTTTTATTATTTGTTTTTGTGTTATGTATTGTATTTTGTTTTTATGTTTTAAATTATTTAGTTTGTTTTAATATTTGTTTTGTTTTATTTTAATATATATATTAGGTCTTTTTTTAATACATGTTTATATTTTATTTTATGTTTTATTTAATGTTTTTTTTTTAGTTTTGTTGTATTATATGTTTTGTATTTAATGTTTTATATTTTTATTATTGTTTTTTAATTAATTTAAATTAATCAAACACTAACCTAATTACTAACTTAAGCAACTAGCTATTAATTAATTAATTTATTATTAATAAGTCTAATTTAATTTTATTAATCTAACATTTTTTGTTTATCGTAAGTTTGGTTTATGCAGGGATGAGTGGAGGGAGAGATGTACTCAATGGGTCAAAAGGACAAGGGAGTGAGGGCGCAGAGGTGGATGAAGGATGCAACAAGTGACGAAGGATTGGGCAAGGTGATGGAGGGTGATGGCGTCCACCTGGGCACCTACCTCAGCAGGTCCCGCGCCTGACCTCCCGGTCTTAAGGATCGTTCAATTTCCTCCCTTGAGTCGGAGTGGCTCCTCTGATTCCCACTAGAATCTCCTTTGAAAGTTGACCCACAGGTCTTTTCGGCACTTTAAAGTCTTCAAGCTGGTCATTGTTCTCTTCGACGATAGAAGAATAGGGAATTGGGTTTTGGGGTTTCCAAACTACCGATGTCTCGACCTCCAATATCCCGATGCGCTCCTTAGTTTACTTAGCCCCCGGGCTATGCATTTATTCCATGCGACCTCCCCTTATATGACCGCAGTCATACGTCCCATCAGGGATTCAGACTTTCCAATGTCCAAATACACTCGTCCTCAGGATTCACGATTCCTCGAATCCCGATTTCCTGACATGACGTCAGCTAGCAACTCTTGTCCGCCTTTATCCTAATCAACGGTCGCGATTGCCTATGAGACCAATGGCTCCAAATCTCCCTTGGGACTTCGGGGTTTCAAATGTCGAAAAACATTTGCCCACAGGACTATCGATCTTTCGAATCCTGGTTCTCCGCTATGCTGACAGCTAGCTCCCACAATAGCACTTCCCTCCTTATCGGGGTTTCGAACTTCGTGATTCCGAAATGCCCAAACCTCTTGTCACCAGGATTCTCGATATCCTGATGAACAAAATGTCGATAGGCGACTTCCTGTCAGGACTTTCCCCGATGACTCCGATTGCTGCCATGCATCCCCTCAAGATGGATGGCTCTGATCCTTCCCGGGACTTTTACCATGAAAATTCATGATCTTCTTCTCTCGTGACTCTCGATTTCCCGAACCCATATGCCTTGATATCCTGATGCTTCTCGGGGTTCTTACTCTGCTCACGAGGGTTTAAACCCTGTTCAACTCCTATCAGATCGGATGGCTGACGGGTAACTGATCAATGATCCAACAACTCACGACCCCTGGAGCTTGAACTCCGAACGCGACCGTAACCTCCTTGCTTCTTTGGCAGATCCAACGGCTGACAAGATTTTGAAAATCTTTTCCACAAGATCCTCATCGTCGATCTCTTCCTCTTTGATGTTTTCTACGGGGTGAACCCAGTATTCCTCTGTGAAAACTGGTCCTCCTGCGTAACTTTGCAGTGCCTGTTCAAACACTCCCACGGCACAAACTCCCTGTGCTTCTCTTCGACGAGCTTGGAAGCCTTGTCCTTCCTGAGCTTCACACAATTCTGAGTCTCCATAAAGACCCTTGTGTGCACCCCTTGCGGCAATCCTCAAACACTTCCAATTGTTGAACTCTCTCAACTCTGCACACACCTGCAGCAGAAGTCCTTCAATGCTTCG
>JZKD02S1725117.1:74677-95683 GCA_000966675.3 Picea glauca
ACTTCTCACCTCAAATATGTTCCTCGGTGATGGCCAATTCTTGATCACTTCCACCTTATCTGGATCCATCCTCAACTCATCTGCAGAAATAACAAACCCCAAGTAAACGAGCTCTGTCTTCATGAATGAGGACTTATTCATGTTTATCAACAGCTTCTCTTGCTTTAATCTCTTCATCACAATGGCCAAATGTTTCATATGTTCAGCTTCCGTTTTACTGAAAATCAGTATATCATCCAGATATACGATAACAAATTTTCCGATGAAATCTTTCAAGACTTCATTCATCAACCTCATAAAGGTACTTGGCGCATTTGCTAAGCCAAACAGCATAACAAGCCATTCATACAACCCTTCGTTTGTCTTGAATGTTGTTTTCCATTCATCACCTTCTCTCATGCGAATCTGGTGATATCCACTCTTCAAATCAATCTTCAAAAAGAATTTTTCTCCACTTAAGCAATCCATTAAATAATCCATCCTCGGTAATGGAAACCTGTACCTGATGGTTATCTTGTTAATCACCCTTGAATTAGTGCACATCCTCCATCCTCCGTCTTTCTTCGGACTGAGTACTGTCAGAACAACACACGGACTCAAGCTTTCTCTAACCAAACCTTTGTCCAACAAATCCTGGACTTGTCTTTTGACCTCTTCATTCTCTTGCGGCGTCAACCTGTACGCGGCTTTGTTTGGTAAACTGGATCCTGGTATGAGATCAATATGATGACTCACACTTATGATCGGTGGCAACGAATGAGGTAATTCATCCACTACTATATTAGCGAACTCTTCCAGTAGTTCCTGAACCTCCTCTGGTAAATCACCCACTCTTGTGATGGTCAAAACAATTCTCGGTTTTCTAACCACAAAGAATTGCGGTTCCTCCTTCTTCTTAACCTCCGTATGAAGTTCCTTCCCACTCATGAGAAGTAATGTGTTGCTTACTTCCAGCTTCACGTCCTTATCCTTAATCGGAAGCAACATGTGTGTCCTCCCATTCTTCTCCAAGGTGTATGTGTTCATCCTCCCATCATGAATCACATTTCTATCATATGTCCATGGCCTACCCAGCAATAGATGACAAACATCCATAGGAATGACATCACATAATATCTTATCATTATATCCTCCTATCTTAAATTCAACTAAACATTGTTTGGTGACATTTACCTGATGTCCTTTTTGTAGCCACGAAACTTTATATGGACTTGGATGATCAGTCGTCTTCAGCTCCAACTTTTCTACCATCTCGGTTGAAACGATATTATCAGTGCTATCGCTGTCCACAATGACCTTGCATGCCCAACCCTTGGTCTTGCAAGCTGTTTTGAAAAGTCTGGTCCTTTGGACTGAACTTTCCACTTATTTTTCTGGTGTCAAAAGGACTTTTCTCATCATCAGCGATATTCTGCCTTCAGCGTCTTCTACCTCAACATCTCGCCTTTGTTCCTCAGCGATGTGAGTTTCTCCAGTTTCTTTCTTTTTCTCTGGACACTCGAATGACTTGTGCCCATTCTTTCCACATGTGAAGCATGTGATTACTTCACCTCTTCCTCTTCCCCTACCTCTGGTACGAGGAAAAGTGTTGTTATCAACATAGTCTCCTCTCTGCTCATTATGATGTCCTCTCTGTTCAGCATATCACTGCCCTCGCTGTGAGGTTCCACCTCTCTCTGTCCGAGTTTGAGGTTTCTTCCAGTCGTCCCTGGGCTTCTAGGTTATTTCCTGGGCAACTGATTTTCTCCTCGGCTGAATTCTGCTTCTGCCCCTCTAACTCTACTTTCGGTTCAGCTTCTCTTCCACTTTCAAATCCGTTTGATAAGCATCCTCAACCATTCAGATGGTTTTCATACTCATTTCATATTGAATCTCATATCTCAGGCCATTCATATACCTGGCCACTTTTTCGTCATTTCTTTCGTGATGACCTGCCCTGATATTCAACCTATAAAATTCCTCAGTATATTCCTTTACTGTCATCAGCTTCTGCCTTAGGTTCTGCATCCTCCTGAACAGAGAAATTTGATAGTCCCTGGGAATGAATTTTGCCTTCATCTTTGCAATCATCCTATCCCAGCTCTTAATTTTCTGCTTGCCTTGGCAACGCCTATCAGCTTGTAGTTCATCCCACCACAAGGCTGCATGTCCTTTTAATATCGTGATGGCATGCCTGAATTTCTTGTCCTCTTCGATATATTCATAGTCAAAATAGGTGTCTAGATCTCTAATCCATTCTAGAAGCTCTTCTACATCCAGATTTCCCTCATAAACTGGAATGTCCATTTTTACCTTTGCACCCATTCTTGCAACAGCTTTAAGTGTTCATTTTCTGCATCTTCTGCTGGGATTTCTTATTCTCCATGTCCAGCATCATCTTCATTTTTGGACTCACTGATATTTCCTACATTAGTTGTGCGCCTTTGTCTTATCTCCATGTCCACAACTCTAGCACGTAAGTTATGCAGATATCTTTCTACTTCTGGATTCTACACTTCTCTACCCCTTCCTCTGGGCATCTCCCTTTCCTCCTCTGGGTCGAGTGATTTTCTATCTCTTCTCCTCGGTGGCATGGTGAATTCTCTTTCTTTGCTATAGAAAGAAAAGAATCTTTCTGTGCTCTGATACCACTTGATGGCGTCCACCCGGGCACCTACCTCAACAGATCCCGCGCCTGACCTCCCGGTCTTAAGGATCGTTCAATTTCCTCCCTTGAGCCGGAGTGGTTCCTCTGATTCCCACTGGAATCTCCTTCGAAAGTTGACCCACAGGTCTTTTCGGCACTTTACAGTCTTCAGGCCGGTCACTGTCCTCTTCGATGACAGAAGAATAGAGAATCGGGTTTCGGGGTTTCCAAACTCCCGATGTCTCGACCTCCAATATCCCGATGCGCTCCTTAGTTGCCTTAGCCCCCGGGCTATGCATTTAGTCCACGCGAACTCCCCTTATATGATCGCAGTCATACCTCCCATCGGGGTTTCGAACTTTCCAATGTCCAAATACACTCGTCCTCAGGATTCACGATTCCTCAAATCCCGATTTCCCGACATGACGTCAGCTAGAAATTCCTATCTTCCTTTAGCCTGATCAATGGTCACGATTGCCTATGAGACCAACGGCTCCAGATCTCCCACAGGACTTCGGGGTTTCAAATGTTGAAAAACATTTGCCCACGGGACTACCGATCTTTCGAATCCCGGTTCTCCACTATGCTGACAGCTGGCTCCCACAATGGCACTTCCCTCCTTATCGGGGTTTCGGACTTTGCGATTCTGAAATGCCCAAACCTCTTGTCACCAGGATTCCTAATATCCCGATGACCAAAATGTCAATAGGCGACTTCCTGTCGGAACTTTCCCCGATGACTCCGATTGCTGCCATGCGTCCCCTCAAGATGGACGGCTCTGATCCTTCCCGAGACTTTTACCATGAAAATTCCCTATATTCTTCTCTCGTGACTCCCAATTTCCCAAACCCCAACGCCTCGATATCCCAATGTTTCTCGAGGTTCTTACTCTGCTCACGAGGGTTTAAACCCTATGCAACTCCTGTTAGATCGGACGACTGATGGGTAATTGATCAACGATCCAACGACTCACGACCCCTGGAGCTTGAACTCTGAACGCGGTCGTAACCTCCTTGCTTATTTGGCAGATCCAACGGCTGACGGGATTTTGCAAATATTTTCCACAAGATCCTCACCGTCGATCTCTTCCTCTTTGATGTTTTCTACGGGGTGAACCCAATATTCCTTTGTGAAAACTGGTCCTCCTGCGCATAACTTTGCAATGCCTGTTCAAACACTCCCACGGCACAAACTCCCTGTGCTTCTCTTCAACGAGCTTGGAAGCCTTGTCCTTCCTGAGCTTCACACAATTTTGAGTCTCCATGAAGACCCTTGCATGCACCCCTTGCGGCAATACTCAAACACTTCCAAGTGTTGAACTCTCTCGACTTTGCGCACACCTACAGCAGCAGTCCTTCAATGCTTCGCTCAAATTCACAACTGATACTTTCCTTAGCCTGTGTACTCCTTGCATGGCTCATATAACCCAATTTCACTTCTGGGTGAATGAGAACAAGAGTTAAACTATCTGAGCCTTCTTTCAACGCACTCCTTGCGAACGACTTCAACTACACTCCTTGCAGGAATCCTTGCTCAGATAGAGAAACAATTGAAACTCATTTCTTCTACTTCCTTTCTCAGATTTCAAACACTCAGCAAGAAATCATTCATACATAGCATGTAAAGCAAATGCATAATAAGAAGTAAACATTCATGAGCATATCAATCAACACACATACATAGAGAACAACACAATGCCATGAACTTGAATCAACTTCTTCTATTAATCCAAATAACTGTACATGGGTGTTTCTACACAGCTCTCTACTCCTCTTCTATGCTCCAATGCTTCTAACTATCTTTACAATGCACAATGAGAGTGTCTATATCCTGTTTCCCTCTTGCACTCTCAAACATTCTAATCTAGAATTAAATTTCTATCTACCTGCATTAACTACTATAAATGCCTCCATCTACTTCAGAAGAGAGCAGGGTGCTCAAGGTCTGATTACATTATACCAAGGTGCCTTCATTAAATGATCTCATTTATATTTGGCACATCAACTTCAAGGGAGAATTCAAAAATTTGGCTGGGTTTGTCCAACTGTCCTTTGTTTTCCGCGTTGGATCATTTGATGTTGGTGATGCTCCTGCATCAGAGGGTCGAGTGAAATGGATGGAGGGGGGAAAAGGAAACAACTGAGAGACCAGCAAGCCAGGAACTTCATCATGAGACCCACAAATTATATATGAATCATCAAACCTCCTATAATTATAGGACCCTAACATAGGCTCCACCTGGGGATGGCAACTCCTGAGGAGGTTTCAAGAATCTCAGACCTGTTGAACATGCAAAACAGTGCTTTTATTCGTTGGGCCATGGATTCATTGCAACTATAATCTTCGAACTGGCTTAGATTTAACTGAACATTGAAATAGATACATCAACTGCAAACTCTACTGGAAACAATACAATATTGAAAAATATGCTCAAATGACCGAGCTTATTCAAAATTGCTACCTACCCTGCACTACTAATAATTTTGTTGTTTTAAATGATACAATAATGCTAGTGCAACCAGTCAAGCAGCCACTCTAATAACTCTTCTCTTTCAATGTTTTCAAACAATATCAGAAATAAAACTTGCATAGGCATCATGAACTTCTTTCCATCCTGATCTTCATCACAAGGAGTTTGATGAGCCTGATAGATAATAGAAATACTGGGAATGTATTGTGGCTCTGTGATGAACAGTTTCTCCATATAGGTAGCTATAGGATCAAGGTAGAATTGACCTGTTCCTTGACTTTTAAATTGAGCCAAGTCAACAACATGATCTAGCACTGTATCTATGTTATCTAGATCCTCAAAAAATTCCTAATATGGCTGCAAATTTTTTGATGGCCTTTGTAATGAAACTTCTGCTAAAAAATAAAATGAAGTTGACTGCCTGATCATGTCAATATCATAACAGCTTTTCATCCCATAGCTAGATGATGGAAAATGACTTTGACAACACAAGTCATCCAGCACATCAGATATTGGATCCTGTATAAATTGAGATGACTGTTGCATTGGTTCCACTAAAACTTCTTGATTTTATGTGTGTTTATCCTTTAGCACATACTCAAGATTCTTTTTCAAAAACTGAAATGAATTAAAGCTTAATTTGGTACATAGTTATTTTGGATTAACTCATAATTTGTTTCCGGCTCTAAGATTACATCTGGGATTTGAAAATCTATGTAGGTCAAGGGCTGCAATTATGGGTTTAGAACAACCTCCATATCATCAATGGCATCTTCAACTGATTGATCAAAAAAAAATTTGTCTTCACTATTTACAAATTGCCTAGATTTTCTTTTCAGAAATTGAAAAGATGAGAAACATAAGGGTAGAGTGTTTCCACTTACTCTAATATTTTTTTCACTTTGATCATTGCTATCATACTTGTTATGCACAGATATACTGTCTTTTTGGGATTGCAAATTATCTTCTTCCTCCCAACAGTATGCTGCTAATTTCTCTAGAAAATTCATCTTGATATCATCCTCATCATATTGATCATGCCTGGGTAAATCATCCATGAATGAAAAGTCATCAAACATGCACATCATATCAGTTGATGGCTCTTCAACAAGATGAGTTAGAGTTTCATCTTTGACTGTGTTATGAATTGAATACATGAAACACTCATTATTCAATCCATGATACCAAGGATGAGCTGGAAAAAGCATGGGGACATTGATCTTTGTCCTTTCTGGAACTAATGGAACATGTGGTATTTTAAAAACAAGTTCATCTTTTCTACTAATCCTTTGCATCATCTCTCTTACAGTGTTTTCCAGAACATCTAGTTTCACTTCTGAAGATGTCATCTGTTCCTTTTATGTTCTATATTTCTCTTATGCCCTTAGCTTGGACCTTTTGTTCAGCAAGTTAGCTTCCACATTCGTTGCAATATTTTTCATTTATTCAATGGTTGCAGTGTTCCTTTCTCTTAATTGGAATGTCATCTCAGGATCGAAGGCATCTGGGTAATGCAAGTGAGTTGATCCTGGTGGTGGCCTTATATCAGCAAGCATTGCATGATATACCTTATTGAACCTTGCTGAAAACTGAGGTACTGTCTCCCCTGGCTGCCTTTTCAAATGGTCATATTCTTCTAGGATGAGAAAAACATTTCTCATGATCACCCATCGATCTAGGAAAATTTTTACAAACTAATGGAAATTTATAATGCTTGTAGCTAGAATATTCTTAAAGCAATCTTTCACTTTACCTAGAAATGATAGGGAAAACATCCTAATACAGACATCCTCTTCTTCCACCTCAAACAGATCAAGAAAATCCTCAATATTTTGGATGTGCTTTTCAGCAATGATCTTCACATTTTCTCCATCAAACCTGGGAAGATTATTGATGTAATTGACAGGGAGGTCATGGAGAATAGGAGGCAAATCTAGAGGCTTGTATCAGTCTGGAATTTTCACAGGTATAGGAGGTAAAGCAAGGGGATTATAGCTAACTGAAATTTCAACAATGGCAGGAGATAAAGCATGAGTCTCATGTCTCACTGGGCTTTCTTCAAGTGTATGAGTATGTACATGATCTACAATTTGGGGTTTAGTCTCTTGAGGCTCATCAACTAGAAGGTGGTCAATGCAATCTTCAACAATGTACTTTTGATCAGTTTTAGAATAACATAGAACATAATTACAGATAAAACAAAAGATGTCTTGAATGCAATTTGGGCTTGAGTACCTGATCTTTCTAGGCTGCTTGGTCATGCTTCAGGTTCTTCCTCCAGTGGATTCTTTGAGTTGGCACTGTCTAGATCTGATTGGAGTCACCATGTGAAATATTTCAGCCTTCTAGGTCTGGTCACTGTCCACCATCAGTGATCAGATATGGAACTTGAAGTGCACTACTGGAGAAAGTCCCCAGTATGGTTGCCATTTTTTTAGCACTAAGTAATTTTCCCAAGGTTATGGAGGCAGTCACAGAGGCAACATCAAAACCACTTCGAGTCTCGGACCTAGCCATCCAAGACTCAGAGAGGGATCTCTCTATCAGCTTTAGATTTGTTTTGGTATGGATCTTAGGCTAGTTATGAAATGCAATGTTTGGTTTTTGAATTGGTTGGGTTGAAACAACAGATGAGGGTCATTGGGCAATGGAGTCATAGAGATATATTTAATCAAAACAAATTATACAGGGAAAATTATAGGGAAATATAGGCACCCTAATTGGATTCTAGATATTGTAGAGTGGTGTGAAAGAAAAGGTGAGAAGAGAGGATGGTAGCAGAGCAATGAAGAATTATGGCACTATCCTCTAGCAGAAAACATAAATATTATCCAAAAGCCAGAACAAAGTGTACCTTTAAACAAATTCTGCTCTTAATTTACCATTGAATAATCAGAAGAAAACAATATATAACAGGGAAAAATATATAACGTAAGGACACTTCACCAAAAGATATGCCACGAGAATCCTGTAAATGCCTGTATATTATTTCTGCCAAAATTGTCATGTACACCAGCTCTAAAGCTATACAATGATACCATTCAACATGGTCCAACCTCTCCTATTCTATTACAAACATAGATATAAATCACAAACACAATCCTTAGGCTCAAGAGATCGAATTTGATCCTCCTGGCCGAAAATAGCAAGTAAATCCCAAAAATATCTGAACTGAAAACTAGGTCGAATCTGTTGAAAAAAGGTGTCAAATTAGACATCTGTTTCTCCCAATCAGTGATACATGTGCAAAACCTGTAGGATTTTATTGCATATGAGTTTTTCTCGAGAAAAAACCTCCTTTGTTTTCTCCAATTTCGTCTCCAACTCGCCGTAACAGCTCCCGCAAAATCAGGACTAAAACAGGAAAATCCAGAAACCTGAAAAAAGGGGTTGAAAGATGGCTTCGATTCTCCCAACCGGTGGCACCTATACAAAATCTGAAAGATTTTGTTTTCTTCAGCCCGTTCTGAACCAAATTCTCTCTCGGTTTTTGAAAATACGTCTCCGTTTTCCCATAATCATCCTCGGAAAAAGACTGGTTGAACTGGAAAAAAACATGATTTTTTCACTTTTCGAAAGGCAGTTTTGGATGGCAGAGTGGTTTTGGTCAGACCCCCCCTAAGGTGGTAAGTGGTATTGGGAGGGGGGGGTCTGAGTTCACTAGGAGGTGACACCTATCCCTCCCAATACCACCAACTCGAACCCCCCTGGAGTTGATGGGACATGAGGGAGGGGGTTCCGAGTTGTACGGGAGCGTGTGAGTGTTTAGACTTAGGATATGTTGTTTTATTAATTTTTATTACATTTTATTTATTATATGTTTTAATATTTGTGTTTTTTATTATTTTTTTTTGTTATGTATTGTATTTTGTTTTTATGTTTTAATTTATTTAGTTTGTTTTAATATTTGTTTTATTTTATTTTAAAATATGTATTACATTTTTTTTTAATACATGTTTATATTTTATTTTATGTTTTATTTAATGTTTTGTTTTTAGTTTTGTTGTATTATATGTTTTTTATTTAATGTTTTGTATTTTTATTATTGTTTTTTAATTAATTTAAATTAATCAAACACTAACCTAATTACTAACTTAAGCAACTAATTATTAATTAATTAATAATTAAATAATTTATTATTAATAATTCTAATTTTATTTTATTAATCTAACGTTTTTTGTTTATCCTAAGTTTGGTTTATGTAGGGATGAGTGGCGGGCGAGATGTACTCAATGGGTCAAAAGAACAAGGGAGTGAGGGTGTAGAGGTGGATGAAGGATGCAACAGGCGACGAAGGATCAAGCAGGGTGATCGAGGGGAAAAAAGGAAACAACCAAGAGACTAGCAAGCCAGGAACTTCATCATGAGACCCACAAATGATATATGAATCATCATACCTCCTATAATTATAGGACTCTAACATAAGGGAGATATCACAACTATTGGAGCCATATCCTCAACTAATTCCAAATATACCCAAGGTAGTTGAGCCTCTCAAATCCTATAAATGGAGGCATTCTCATGGTGAATAAGGAGGAAAGATCAGCAAAGCATTGTTATTTTGATTGTGGATCTTTCGAGCAAGGGTTGGACGAGGAGGACTTGGAGAGGCTGCTGCAACATAATCTGAAGATTTTAAGTTTCCTTTTGAAGTTCTCATTAATGTACTTGGCATGTTTCCTTCCTGTATGTGTTTACATGTGCTTGTATATGCTTGTTTTAATCTTCAAAGATAGGTTGATTTTATCTAATCCATTAGGGTAAGAGATAGTCATGTGTTTCTTATTGTCCATTGCAAGTACTGTTTGGAGATCACAGATTGGAGCAGCTTGGACAAACATCGTAAACGAGGTACATCATGCTTCCCCTCCTTCTCTCTTTTTCAATGAATAAAATGAATCTATAGGAATGGTAGTGTCCAAATGTAATTTTTTGTCTTAGTAGAGGGGTTTGTAATCCAAGGGAAAGTTCACATGTCTACAGGGGAATATTTCCATAACAATAAAAAAAAATTGTCCATATCTCAAAGGATAAAATTGTTTCCTTAATGCAGCCTTGAATTTTGACCAAAAATAGAGAATCTTATTTCTCTTTTGGATACCTTCCTGAAGTTTACCTTCCCACCAAATCAACATTGTGCCTTCAAGGAAAAGAGAGGCCAATTGAATCTTTACCTCATCTTCATCAATATATGGAACACGATAGTAAGCTTCCATTTGTTGAATCCAATTGTCTAGCCTCTTTTCATTAGGCTCGCCATTATACATGGGCAAGTTAAACTTGACATCTAACTTTAACAATGAATTTTTTGAAGCAATTTCCCTATGCAGAGATGAGGGCAGATAAGTGGAAGGAGATGAAGGTGTGGAAGGAGATGAAGAAGCAGGTCTTGAAGGAGGTGGAGAAGGAGGAAGATCATCTTCTTTCTTAATTTGTCTAGAACTTTCTCCTTTTCGTAATCCTCTCTCACTGTAAAGTTCTTTCACCGTTGCCTTCATATGATTAAAGGCATTGCAAAAATCATCTCCATATTCAAAATGACCTATTTTCCTTGGTAAATCCATCTCTTCTCTTCGAGTGAAGCTCCTTGAACCAATATCTGGATTATAACTCTCAAGTTTACCTTCACCACGCTTGTGTAAATATCCCTTGTAATCATTCACTTATCAAACCTACTCTAATACCACTTGACCTGAAAATGGATTAGAAATCATACACCATAGGATCTTAACTGAATGTCTCTAATATCACTTGATCTTCAAATAGTATTAAGTATGACACCACTTTATTATTCCAAGATTCTTTTATTGGCAGTGCTTATAGCATGGAAGTGACTTATCTTACTTAACGAAAACACTTCAACTGATGAACATAACTTGCATAATAATTCATACATAAGCATATACAGAATCACATGAAAACAATAATTTTTTTTCACAATGACCTTATTACATGTTACTCAAACTCAATTATAAATTTCAAATTTGACACTGTCTCAGAAAACCGAATCCAGTGACAATAAACAATATATATTTCTTTACAAAATTCCCAAAGGCTCTCTTACAGCTCACAAATCCTAAATTTGCAGAATTTTGGCTTACAAATGAGTAATAATATTGTCACCATCGACTCCATCTTGGAATATTGATTCTGATGACTATAAATACCCTATAACTCTCAAAAGACTACAAACTTGACTTTAAAAGGAAAATGAGCAGAGCTTTAGTACATAAGAATGTTGTGTTCAAAAACACAAAAGAAAATTGTGTAAAACACCAAAAATATTGTGTAAGACAAAAAAAAAGTTGTGCGTAACACAAAAATGTTGTGTGTAAAAGGAGTTGGGGTATGTACCATTAAATAGGCCACCCCTCTTAACAAAATCCCAAAATTAGTGGTAACTTATTACTAATTTTAGAAAGAATCCCACTAAATATGAAATATTGGCATCATAAAAAATATTTTAGTTATGGTTTGTTTAAACAAACCTTATCCATGACATGTTGGCTAGTGGAGGTTGCTAAAGTTGTTGGCATGTAGGTGGATCATGGGTTCTATTCCCATCGACCTCGAATATTTTTGTTATATATATATATATATATATATACACTATATATAACCCATAGTTTTAAAACCTTCGTGCAAAACTCTGGGAAAGATCCATACATTGTTATAACAATATAACATAATCTCCCACGTGAATATTGTTATATAATATGTGGTCAAAGTACTCCATGTGAAATCTTGTTGGATGGTTATATATAATATATATATAACGAATCCAATATAATCTAATGAAGGATTTCCACATGTCAAGACCCGGTTGGTCTACTTATGTTCCAAATGTTTAATTATGATTGGACCATATCTGCCACTTGTCATCATGTAACTGGGCCACCTGGAGGTACTATCTGCCACATCAACTACCAACAATCATGTGCCATGTCACCTATATGTTGAGTTTTCATAAGAGATGATATTGTATGTGAATGAATCTATATTGAGGATTTTGGTTGTTGGGTTTTCTCCCCCACGAGGATTTCCTAGGATAATATTTGTGTTCTATTGTATTTTTTATTGTCTGTCTTTCAGTAATCCTACTACAGTTTCTATTGGATTAAGTAATTGTAATTGTGTAACTAGAAGATTTAGAATTCCAAAATGGTATCAGAGCAGGCCTGAATAGAAGCCAGTTGCAGATCTAAAATCCTAAAAGGGAGTCGTTTTCAGTCTAGATACAGTTGTCGGACAAACCAAGACCATCAGAAGGTAGGATGACTACCAGAACAAAGATCGATGAGAAGCTAGATGGAGCTGATAAATTCAGGGCCTGGAAGTATAGACTAACCCTCCTTATTGAAGAACATGAATTGGATAAGTTCATTATAGAAGAGGTTCAAGAACCTCAAGGAGATGAATTTAAGGAAAAATATAAGAAGGACATGGTGAGAGAAAAAAGAATTATTGCAGACTCCATTAAGGACCACCTTATCCATCATATATCATCATTATCTTCTCCAAAGAAAATGATGGACACCTTAACTCGTCTGTTTGAGGGAATAAACATAAATTGAAGAATGGCTTTGAGATCTTAGTTGAAGAATGTGAAAATAAAGAACTCAAAAACCATTCACTCCTACTTCTCAAGAGTGAATCAAATCAAGGAGTAGATAGAAGCCATTGGTGACTCAGTGGAAGGAGAAGAGATGGTGTTGACTACCTTGAATGGCCTCCCAAGGTCATGGGATGCATTCATCCAAGGAATTTGTTCAAGAAAGAATATTCCAAAGTTCAGTAGTCTTTGGGAATATTGTAACCAGGAAGAAGCTAGGACAGTTGCAAGAGAAGAAAAGATGGCAGATGAAGATCAAGCCCTAGCCACCCACACCAAGAAAGGAAAGAACAAGAAGGATAATTCTTTACCTAAGAATTTTAAGATGGGTCAAAGAGACAAATCAAAGATCATATGTTATTGTTGTCAGGAATTGGGACACTTTGTTAGGGATTTCCTCCTCATTATGGAAATTAATAATAAGAAAGGAACTAAGAGGCATCAAGCTCACACAGTTGAATATGATGAGCCTCCCAAGAAGGTTGCAAAGCAATATGAATCAAGTGATGAGGATTATGTTCTTATATCGGCCCCCATAGGTACTGTTACTCATGGAAGTAACACTTGGTTGATAGACAATGGTGCTTCCAAGAACATGGCAGGCTATGAAGACTTCTTATTTAAAATTATTCATAAAGATTCACCTCATAAGGTGAAATTGGGTGATGACTATCAGTATCCAATAAAAGGTGTTGGAGAAGCTTCCTACAAGTTAAACTCAGGCAAGACAATGAAGATGAAGGAAGTTCTCTATGTTCCAGGTTTAAAAAATAATCTTCTCTCAATTTCAGCATTGGACAAGAAAGGATTTAGAGTAGCATTTATTGATGGTCAAGTTCTTATGTGGCCTAGAGGGAAGACCCTTGATGATGAAGTAGTGATCGGAGTTGAATAAGGAGGAATCTACAAATTAGAAGGACATTCAGACTCTGCAATGGTTCATGATATTGTGAATCCAGTGAACTATGGCATAGAAAATTTTCTCACCTAAACTACAAAGCTCTTCCAGTTGTGAGAAAAATGGTGACAGGACTTCCAGAAATCCAAGTAGAACCAGATGGTGTGTGCAAAGGATGTGCACAAGGAAATAACATGAAGCACTCCTTTCCCAATTGCGATAGTAGAGCCAAAGGAGTTTTGGAAATCATGCATTCAGACATATGTGGATAGATGTCGGTAGCTTCACTAAGTGGGTATGTATATTATGTATGTTTCATTGATGATTACTAACGTAAAACTTGGATTTATTTGTTAAAATCAAAGAATGAAGCTTTTGGAAAATTCAAAGAGTTCAAGGCTCTGGTAGAAAACTTGACATAGCAGAAGATAAACACCTTGTGATTAGACAATGGAGGTGAATTCACCTCAGAAGAATTCAAGGAGTGTTGCAAGGAAGTTGGGATTAAGAGGTAGCTTTCTGCTCCCTATAACCCTCAGCAAAATGGAATATATGAAAGGAATAATCGGACAATCATGGAAGTAGAAAATTCCATGATCCATGATCAATATCTTCCTATGCATATGTGGGAAGAAGCAGCGAAGACAACAGTGTATGTGTAGAATAAAATTCCCCACAAGGTGCTTGAAAACAAGACACTCGAGGAAATGTTTTTAGGAGAGAATCCATAAGTCATCCATTTCAGAATACTTGGTTTACCTGTATTTGTTCATGTCCCCAAGGAAAAGAGGACAAACTTGAACCCTTCTGGACAGAAGGGAATATTTGTTGGTTACAGTGACACATCGAAGGCTTATAGGATATACATTCTCGGTCAGTGGAAAGTGGAGATCAGTCGAGATGTAACCTTCGATGAGAATGAATCTTTCAATAAATCCAAACAGATCCGTGCAAAAGAGGCACATGAAGAAGAGAATGAAGTTCATAAAGTTCCATAGGCAGTTGAACCATAGGAATTCATTCTAGAGGATCATGACATAGTATAACCTCATAAACCAGCCAAGATACCTTCTTGCAAGAGAATATCATCTTGGGCACACGAGCTTATCAGAGATGCAAAAAGAATTGGTGCCCCAGAGAAACCTTTCAGGGAAAGTAAGAAGTCGAAGTTGTATTCCAGCTACGTGGCATGCTTGTGTGACATAATGGATGCAGAACCTTCCAATTATAAAGAGGCTGCAGAAAATCAAGTATGGAAAGATGTCTTGGTAGAGGAATACCAGTCCATTATGCAGAATGATGTATGGGATGTGGTTCACAAACCAAAGGAAAAATCTGTGGTGAGTTCAAAATGGATCTACAAGCCGAAACACGCAGTTGATGGAAGTATTGAAACATATAAGGCAAGATTTGTGGTCTGAGGTTTATCTTAGAAGGAAGGGATTGACTATGAAGAAAAAATTTCTCCTGTAGAAATATATACCTCGATCAGGACTATACTTTCATTGGTTTCTATGATGAAATGAAGGTGCACTAGATGGATGTAAAGAAAACCTTCTTGAATGGTGAAATAAAAGAGGAATTTTATGTGGAGCAACCACTTGGATTTGAGACATGTGACAGGGAGACTCATGTGTGTAGATTAAAGAAGGATTTATATGGATTGAAGCAAGCACCCAGATCATGGTATGGTAGGATTGACAATTTTTTTATGAGCTTGGGTTTTACCAAGATCAGTGTAGATCCTAACCTTTAATTTAAGGTTGAATATGGTGAACCAGTGATTCTATTGTTGTATGTAGATGACATGTTTCTAACAGGTGTGGAAAAGCTCATCACTGAATGTAAGATAAAATTGGTTGCAGAATCTGAGATGAAAGATTTAGTAATAATGCAATACTTCTTGGGACTATAAGTTTGGCAAATATCAGATGGGATTTTCCTAAATCAAGGAAAGTATGTTGTGGAAATATTGAAGAGGTTTAAGATGTTAGACTGTAAGGCCATGGTTACCCCGGTGGTATCAAATATTAATTTTCTATAGGATACAACTTCAGAGATTGTGGATTCTACCGGAATATAATGGGCTTATTGATGTATTTGATGAACATAAGACTGGATATATGTTTTGATGTGAACACCCTGAGTCGGCATTTGGAGCAGCTCGGACAGGTTTATTTGGTTGCAACAAAACATGTGTTGAGGTACCTTAAGGGTACTCTAGATCATGGTCTCTGGTATAGATATGACCATGAGTTTGGATTGTATGGATACTCAAATTCAGATTGGGCTGACAGTATTCCTGACTGGAAGAGCACTTATGTATATTGTTTCAGTCTTGGCTTCAGTATGGTCTCATAGAGAAGCAGAAAGAAGTCATGTGTGGCACTGAATATGGATAGTGGAGTATGTGGAAACATGTGCAGAGAGAAAAGAATCATTATAATGACTTCATAAGTTGTTGTTTGGGTTATTTGTTCTTGGATTGGAGGCAACCTACATTTGGTGTGACAACCAAAGTTGCATGAAGTTGTCAGAGAACCCGGTGTTCCATGATAGGTCAAATCATATTGAGATCAAATACTACTATATCAGGGACATGAGTGCACATGATCAGGTACTGATGCATCACAGGGAGTGGATGTCTCGGGGAAATTTTGTAGATATTGAGAGCTACCCATAGACCTTGGTTGCATGGGTTGAATTCATGTTGCACTATGGATATCTGAGGATGTATAGATTCACATGTTCAACAGTTAATGGATGTGAGCTCCGTGTGGTATCAGAATTGGAGTCTATGTCTAGAAAGAATGCATTCCTAGTTAAGAGGGAGTGTTGACATTTTTGGTTTAACTGCGGAATATATTCTTGTATATTTGTTTTAGACAAACCTTTAAAAGGTTATTATAATTATATTGTACAAGTCCGCTCAACATAAATTATTATATTATTGGTATTTTATTTATTATGGGTTAGTTAGGTCAAGAGTCATGTCTCTTCAAGTGAAATTTTTGTGTACAAATAGAGGATAGGTTCCTCTCATTTGGAAACACACTCACACACTTCTCTTGTGCATCTTGGAGTGCATAAGAAGGTCTATCGCACAAGTGTTGGAGACTAGTTTTTTTGGTGTTTTGGTCTTGGTATTTCTTGGAGAACTATAGCACATCATTGTACTGGTTGAAGGAATCTATATTAAGGATTTTGGTTGTTGGGTTTTCTCCCCCACGAGGGTTTCCCGGGATAATATTTGTGTTCTATTGTATCTATAATTGAATATCTTTCAGTGATCCTACTATAGTTTCTATTGGATTAAGTAATTGTAATTGTGTAACTAGAAAATTTAAAATTCCAACACTATACGATGCCACTTGTCAATATGTGGAGCTGCCACTTGTCAATATGTGGATCTTCCACTTGTCAACCTATGATCTTTCCATGTGTCTCTCTCTGAGCTCGTCACATGTCTCTTCAGGGTTGACTTGAACCTTGACTTCCCATAAATTTTGCATACGAGATCTGTTTGACATGTCGTTTTCATCGTTGGAAAGATGACGAAGAGTTCTACGCATTGATGTTGTTTTCAAGAGATTTTATGAAGATGAAATTTTGAGCATTTATGATCCCTTCCTGGATCCATGTGAGTGTTTCGAATCCTCTTGGACCTCTGTGAGTGTTCCTAGATCCTCCTGGATAAGACAGGCCCAAGGCGAGTTTATAGCTTTCACAGTTTTGTTTCTAGAAACTTGTGCATATCACTTTGAACATGGATGCTTTCACAAGATTGTAGCCATTTTTGGTTTCCATTTGTTTGACAGAACATGCTACAAGCTTTTCTATATGTACTAGTTTATTAGCTATCTAAGGTAATACAAAATTATTATTTAAAAAAAAAAAGAGGAATAAGTTAAAGGGTAAATATTCTATTCACATGCCTTTAAACTTATATTCCTATGAAATTGAAGATTAAAAATTATAAGGTGGAAATATATATAAATATTTTAATATCAAGTGACTTCAGAAAAAGGAAAGTTCAATTTTGAAGGAGAAAAGCTATAAACTTATCAATTTGGAAGGAGAAAATATATGTACAGGAATATATAAGGGTATTTATGTTTCTCATAGTAATTCAATTAAGTGGAGAAGTTGAAAAAAAAAATTTAAATGGATTTTAATAATAAGAAAGAAGGAATTTTTTTAAATAAAGGTTTTCCAATGTTGTGCTTTGGACTATAAATATTCAAAGGAAGTATTTAAGAAAAAATATTAACATCATTATTGGTGAAAATCATAAGGAAAATTGCATCAATGTTGACTTCACAAATCAATTCTTAATTTCAGAGTCAATTATAATTGAAAAGACAAACTCTTTTGGAAAAAAAAAAAACAATTTGAAATTAAAGACTTATAAGTAGCAAGTGATGACTATAAATTTGCATCCAAATTCAATGTTCTAGCTATTTTTGATAAAGATGTTGACATAATTCTCAGTTCAACCCGGCTAGAAACACTGAATACCATCATCTTAAAGATGAAGAAGAAATATCTAACATTCTCTACTAGGAAGAAGAAGATAACATTGTGGCGCATTACAATGAGATCATGCTTAGTTTCCCTCATAATAAGACTTGAAGGGTGAATTGGAAGTGATCCTTCAATATAGCCATAAGTTAATACAAAAGTTGAAGGATTTCCAAAATGAACTTGACAAGCTAGTTGTTGATAAAGATGAAAAAAATTCTCACATAAAATAGCATAGTCAAAAACTACTTTCACAAATCAAGAATTCAAAGGATAAAATGCAATTCAATCAAAATTTAGAACACAAGAATTAAGGTTACGAGAAGAAATCATAAAATAATGATGAAGAAAATTCTTCCCTAAAGAAGCTTAATAAAAAATTGCTTGAAAAAATCAAAAAGTTAAGGATGAGAAGCTAGAGAGTAAAAAACCTAAAAATAAATTCAACAAGTTAGACATAAAGAATAAATTTCTAATATTAAACATGAGGAAGAAGATAGCATTGTAGGAAATTACAGTGAGATTGTGATCGGTGGCCCTCATCTGAAGTCTTGAAGGATGTATTAGAAGTGATCCTTCAAGCTATCTAGAAGTCAATACAAAAGTTGCAAGATCACTAGAAATAATTTAACAAGGTTGTCATTGATAATGTAACATCCCGCTCTGGCGCACTGAGCGAACTTATTCTTTGAGGACACTTTCTCGCAAGTGATCCGGATTATTATGATATTAAAACATTTGACTTTGATCATGATGAGTTATGGTAGATGACATTATGTTTTACTGCATTGACATAGACAGGTGCTATTGACTCGGTTTTACTGAGTGTGCAGGGTTTTGGACCTTGAGGATGCAGAGGCATCGACAGAACCCCTTGGACTCTGGATCGAGTCAGGGAGTGTGTTGTTGGGGTTTGATTGTTTTACAGTGATATTAGTAAATATGATTAGATGATATGATGTGGATATGTTCTGACAGGATTTGTTGATGATGTAGGCTGACGAAAGCTTGCCGATCAGATTCACATATGGAGTAAAGGGGCCACACACGACTACCAGAGAGGTTGAGGGAGAGGTGTGGACAATAGCCCAGCCACAGCCTACTAGCACTCCCACTGTGGCTCGAAATGTAGGTTAACGATTACCTAGTTCGAGAGGACACATGATGTTGCGAGGGAAGACTGCGACAGTGGCTCGCGATGATTCTAAGAGGCACACAATAAGGCGGGGGACTTATCCCTTAGAAGCCCTTAGTCTCCCACAAGTTCACCTAGCGGAGTGTTGACTCCAGGAGTTATTGATGTCTACCAATCAGTCAAGAGGCGACTAGCACCCTTGGAGCACGTGGTGCATCCTAAAGGGCACGTCGCGCAAAAGAGACAAAAGAGGTGAGTGGCACCCTTGGAGCACGTGGTGCGTCCTGAAGGGCACATCGCGCGAAAGAAACAAAAGAGGTGAGTGGCACCCTTGGAGCACGTAGTGCATCCTGAAGGGCACATCACATTGGTGATGTTAAAGGAACGAACCTAGATGGCCCTAAGACAAATATCTCATTAAGAAATTAAAAAAAAAAAAAAACGACTCCCCTAATTTAAGTGTCGCCCAGTCCAGAATATAAGTTCTAATTTTAAAACTTTGCTAGGGGTAAAATTTTGTCTACCCTTAGGAAAATATCTCTAAAAAAAATAAAATGATAAAGTTTAAAATAAAAACCACTTCAGCAATAATTGTGGACTTCATAAATTTTTGGGTAAAATGAAGAGAGTAAGAACTTAAATAAAATATGTGGATAAAAGGTAAAGAAGAATTTAATTATTTAACTTGTGAAAGTGTAAAAGGATATTATATTAATAATAAAAGGGAAAGAGGTTAAGTTGCACAACTGTCGTTTTTAGCTCTAATAAAAAGGGGAAAGAGGAAAATTATAAAAATTAGGAAAGTAGGGAATGGAGGTAACATAAAAAGGGAAAGAGGGGAACTTATGGTAAAAAGCGAGAGGTCAACTTAGTAAAGAATCTGCATTTAAGAACCTTCTAATTTTGAACTGACTTAGCATTTTCATTTTAAGGAAAGCCTTTAAAACATGTAAGGGAATCTAGGGACACCTAGGAGTAAATTTAGGGGTAACTCTAGGTGGGTGAGGGAAATAAGACAATTTAATAAATTAAAGAAAATAATTATGGAGGAATGTGGGGGATGAATGACACTTGTACGAAGGATAATTTTTAGAAGATTTTTATTAAAACTTAAAGTAAATGAGATTTAGGGAAAGATTGGAAGTTCTAAAACTCTATAAAAAGAGAGGAAGGAGGAGGAAGAAGGGGGATCGACTATTAGCATAATGTTACGCTGTCGGATTAGTGACTTGACTAATTTACTTGTGGGGAGTTGGGATTTCCCATCTCGGAGAGGAGTGGTATCTCGGCCTTGCGAGGCGAGTTGGGAGCTAGACGTACCATTTGGATAGTGTGTGGCCCTTTTGCAGCTCGGGGGGCTAAGGGGGAAGCAGATTACCCCTAGCATTGGCTAGGAGGTACCGGTGTAGTCTCGACGGTTGGAGAGCGGGAGCGACACGGAGCACGTGCACGTCATTCGAGGCGGGTGATAAGGCAACGATACGCTCATTTTTTTTGTAGAGTAGATTGCATTAGGAACTTATGCTTGATCTGTATGTTGATTGTAAATGGATGAACTCTGCCTTAAGCTTTTGCCCGTTCGATTGATTGCATAAAATTATTGTGGTCAGCATTCCGGGTTGGGTTTATTGTTCCTTGGTTGGGATCTTTATGCTTCTGCCTTACTCTTCGCGACTGTATTTTCCCGGATGTGGTATATTCGCATTTAAATTATTGTTGGATAGTTTTACAGTCATTGACAATC
>JZKD02S1725128.1:0-51344 GCA_000966675.3 Picea glauca
TATATCTAGACCAAATAAACTCCAAGGAAATTTCAAATTTTAAAAAGCATGCAATGAAACCATGCAACTTCATACATTCATGAATCCAATTTTAATATTCGCACATAAACAACATACAAGATTAATCAACAAAATTATACAAGAATTCATAATAGAGATGGAACAATTATCTTTGAAACAAATTGGTCTAAGGAAACTAGTTGCTGGTGAGAAATTTTCCACCCAATTGTAGGCATCCATTGCATATACTACCCCCAAGACAGGCTATGAGGTCACTAAGGTGAAGGAAATATGTTAAGGACCCCTAGGTTTTTCACCCATCCAACTACTTTCAAACTTGGCCAAGATATACACCGTAGAACACTCTAGTTAACCATCTAGCTAGCCTATCCATGGCACTCAATTCCGCTACCCCACACAACACAAGGAATATATTTCCCTTCTATACTGAGAGATCCCTCATGAATATTCTTTCCTTCAGTGCTCTTTAGTATGTGCAAAAGGAATCTAATTTGTTGTTGGTCTTTACGAAAGCCCAACAAAGTTTAATGTTGGATCCTAAGCACTCAATACACTATAATCTATAGAGAAAGGGATGGTTTCCTATCAATGGAACCTCTATGCTCCTTTGAAGCCTCCCATCTCTTTTCTTAGGTCCATAGTCTTCTCTTTCACAACTCTACTTGATCATCTACAGGTTCAAATCCCGATCTCTGGCATGAGAACACAACTCTAGAACCTCAAAGGTGTGTAAGTATGGAGAACGATTCAAATGAGAATGGTTGAGAGTGCAACATGGAAATCATGGGATTAAAGGAATGGAGTGAAAGAAGTGAAATGAATGGACCAATAGTAATAGTCCATTCAAATTTTCATGAAAAGAGTGCATGAGAAAAAAAGATGGTTTGAATTTCTATGGGGATGGGGTCTCTTACATCCCCAAACATTGTACTCAATTCCCACTTCTTCATAACTATGGAAGGTGGACTTCCCCACCAACCACCACTTGCACTCAATGACTAGTGGTTGGGGTTCTTTAATAAGGCATATGGTGAAAATGAATGAAATTTAGAAAACTTGGGCAACTTAGGATTATTTTCCAACCCCAGTCTCCTTTTCCTATTCCCCTTTGGTGGACTCATAGTCCCTATCATTCTCTCAACAACTATCCTTGGACCTTTTTATTAGTTTTCGAAGTAATATTTACATATCTTGAGTATACTATGGAAACCCCACCTCACTGTATTTAGAAAATATAATTATAAAAAACACATGTCTAACAATTCATTAGTCGAGTCCCAGCCTTCAACTCTGTGCCATGAATTCATACAAGATATTTACATCATTTAAAAATGAGGTCATCTATCTAAGCTCACATTGGCTCAACTCTTGTCATTATATCCATTTATTTACAATTCAATTCAAGCTATCCAAAAGGTCAAAATTGGATATTACAAAAGTTTTACTTTTTTAACAATTATAATAATCATTTTAATATTAATAATCAAATTAATCACTTTAATATGTTTTATTATATGCATTTATAATATAAAGTTTGTAAAAAAATTTGAACATAATAAAATAATAATAATAATACAATAAATCAACCTAAACTCATCTTAACCTCTGTATTTTAAGCATCTACAATGTTAGAACATAAGTCAAAATATGAAATAAAGATTCAAATTTTGAATTCTTTCTTAAATTGTGCCTATTTTTGTTGATTAATCAATAAATTTTCTCTTTAGAAAATTTATTTTATACACTAATAAAATTTGTTGTTTGTGTTTCGACAGGGGGATCCATCCTAAACCGTCAGTCTTGATGTATATTAACATCGACGATTCATGATATTTCTGGGATACAGAGTTGCACAATGTTTAATTCATGTAGTATTCCTATTCGTGGTTCCATTTCGGGACTTTGTCTTTTGACGTTATTCAAATATTTTGTTTCAAGTTATCTCGAATCCCCGAATTTCCGAAGCCCAAAATCAATCCAACATTATATCCTCTCCCTTAAAGATTTTATTCGGGACTTCGTGCTTCGAGATTTCAAACTCAGTGTTGAACTTTTTATCCCGAAGTCACGGAGCTCCGGAGCCTCAAATCCCCGAAGCTCCAGAAGATTGAATTCATAAGGGAAAATACTTAGCTGATGTGTCACATGCCACCTGGATTTCTTTACACATGGCACTTATTTTTGACATTTTAGACACGTAATTCACACATGTTAGGATGACACGTGTCACCCATGTTCTTACGACACATCATCATATGTGATGTCATCCTACCATGTCACTCTGGGAGACTATTCTTCGGGATATCATATTATCATCGAATCCAAGAAATGTTGAAGTGTCAAAGTACTGAAATTTAAGTAATGATTAATAAAGCTTGATTAAGGGTAAGTAATCACTTCGCGACTTCGGCCTTCAGGATAATTTTAACATTCTCTATTCAATAGCCCCAAAGTGTTGAAGTGCAGGAGTACTTATTCTCGCTAATCTGGATTACTAACGATAATTAAACATGATTAGGGTAAGATATTTGTGTAAAGTTTGCCACTGTCAGGTAATAAATTTACCATCTTTTTAGCATTATGACCCTGTCGTTCAAATGAGAAATATTAAATGTAGAATTAATGTCATGTTTAATTATGATTTGATAAAATATTTGAACTCTATCTCATCTCTATATTCACATTCAAAACTCCACTTTGTCTCTGCATTCGCATTCACAACCATTATTTTTATTACATGAGTGAATATTGTCAACAAGAAGTCATGGTGCCTCGTAGGGAAGAAAAAAAGAAGGTCTAGGACCAGTTTATAGAAGAGCCAAACCCAAATTCTGATCTGTGTTCAGATACTACTACTTTTTTAACATGAAGCATTAAATCATGGGCGCAGTTTTATGAAATCCTAGAGGAAGAGCAATCCATGGTTTCTGATGATGAAAGAGAAGAGGAAGATGTTTTAAATATAAACAATCTCAAGGAGGTCGCCAAGTCAGAATTACATAAGGTTTCAGCACAACCAAAGTTATTTCCCTACACAAACATGATATGTTGGGCTCTAGAGCACGTGGATATACCAATCAGGACCATCTACAACCATCAAAAGACTATTGTCGGCTCGTTTCGACCATAAGATATCCAAGTAATGTATAAATTGTCTAGTAATCCCAAATATGTTTACAATGCAGAATTTGTAAAAAAGTTTGACAAAAAGGAATTTGTAGATTATGACAGAAGTGTCCGTGATGTAGTTAAAACTTGGTGGGGAAATGAAAACAAATTTAAAGCAGATAGTCATGGTACATTTTCTACAAATTCTTGTGATGCACATATTATGTACATAGCTATGATGCTCTATAGGTTGCATAGAAAGAAAAACCCTGCACATTTCACAGTGGATTGGGTCCCTATTATTCTTGAAGCTGCGAAAGGTTTCACTTTTAATTGGGGAAAGTTGTTGTCTGATAAACTGGTCAAACAAATAGGGGTTTATACAAGTCATAGGTCTAAATTAGGTGAACCAACTCCTTTTTATATGTCATCATATACTATGGATGCTATATGTTACAAAACCCCTTTGCCTTTGATGAATTGGAGTTGGACTCCAATTCATAGGTCTAAATTAGGTGAACCAACTCCTTTTTATATGTCATCATATATTATGGATGCTATATGTTACAAAACCCCTTTGCCTTTGATGAATTGGAGTTGGACTCTGAAAAATTCTGAGCCAATACATATCTATCATTCTAAACCGTGGGAGGAAAATAAAAAAGATAATTTTTATGAAATTTTCCATAATGTTATCATCCTGATTCATGAAGCTCTATATGGCAATCCTCCTCCCAGGATCTCTGAGTAGATTATGGGAAATTTAGGTACAATTGCAGACTTATATATCGAGGACAGTTTTTCCTATATCAGAGTTTATGGTTGTTTCGCATATCCTCATGCTTTACCAAAGTTTTTGCCAGATAGACTCATTTTCATAGAAGTAGCATACCAAACAGTTTCTGCAGGCATAACCAAGGAATTGAAGGCAACACATAAGAGGATATGACCAACTTATCCCATACAGGTTGGTGAATATTCCTTGTTATATTTCAAACATGCTAAGGTTGAAGCTTCAGCCTTAGAATATATTGCATTATCTTCTATTGAATTCAAAAGACATAATCCACATAAGGTGGTCAAAAATCATTTGGCTCAGTTCGGCATGAAAAAGTACTTTCATGAAGGTTCTCCACTAGATGATATTTTCAAAGGAGTAAAGATATATGATGAAGTTCTATCCAGGATCTAGACTCTTCCTTACAAAGAACAATAAGATTTTCTTAATTTTACAAAATCACAGGAGAAGTTGTCCGCAAAATATTTTACAAACAACGCAAATTCTTACCCATAATGGTAATCTAACTTCAGAGGTGCTACCATCTTCTAATCCTAAGAAACATGATTTTCCTATGATAAAAAACAAGGAAGATGATAAAACACCATATACGTCATCAAAATATACAATAGTGAAGGAACCAACTCTACCAAGTAAGACTTTACAAGAAATGTTAGCAATGTTTGAAGATTTTACAAAGCATGGACATGTGTTCCCTTAGATTACTTCAAATAATGAAACTCCCTTAAAAGATAGTACTAACTCAAGGGGAATCTACTGCACTTGCATCTCCCATTCCTTGAATCAAAGTACTCAGCAAGTTGCAGTCAGAGTTCAAAAGAATTTACCATTGGTACATAGAAATGATTTTAAATTTGAGTTAAAATTTAATATGAAGCCCCCAAAGTTCGTAGTCACATTATTAAATTTGCACACTCAATACAAGGATCAACATAAGGTAGTTTCATCTACGAAAAAAAAATGAAGAGATAAGCCTTCAAGCAGCCAACAAGTGATGAAGTTTCTAGAAGCATTACATATGTTCAAATCTTTTGTAATATTCAGTTTAATGTTAGTCTAGTATTTAGAGGATTTTATTCTATTTTAAGATCTAGAAGTGTGGAAGTCTAACCGATTTTGGTTAAGACAAAATTGTATAAATAAATACATTTGAGATATGCAAAGGGATTTTTCTGACCTAATGTAAAGAGAGACTTTTTAATAGAAATTTCTACAGGAAGATAGAGATTCTACTTCTTATTTCTTTGAGTTATCTTTTTTCTATGTATTGCTTCTTTCATTATCATAATTCATCTTCTTCATGCTATGGTGTTTAAGGAATGAATGACTGCAATTTAGTAATACATCTACTGTAGTTCACTTAATAGACATCTATTCAGGTATATATTTTCTTTTGTTTCACTATGAGTGGAATAAAACTTTTATTTGTATAGTTGTTCTCATCTTAATTCATATTTTAGACATATCTATTTCTACTATTGCAAATAAGGTAAGATTCAACAGAATCAAATACCTTACTTTGTTTGTCAATTATGTTTTCTATAATTCTTCTTTCCATCTTTTGATTATTGATAAAATCTCAAGGGAAGAGATACTGCTTCTGTGTTTCTAAATTATTAGAGTTTTGAAGTCTCATTCTAAGCTGAAGGTAGAAAGGCACTTTGAAAGCAAATATCATTAATTTGGATGCCTAACATTGTTCTGTGTGTCTGGAATAAATCTCAAGAACAACACATAAATTTGTGCCTCCTTTTCTTTTGTATCCCTCTCAATTCCTAATACATTAAAAGACAAGACAATTCTTTAATACATTAAAAAATAAGATAGTTCTTAAATAATAATATTAACCATTAAAGTAAAGTAACATGGCAATCAATATTGAACATTTATCATCAAAAGATGAGAGTTTTTTAGGTTTTCACTCTGAAGACAAAACACACCTCTGAAATCTCCAATGGCGGCTTGCGCTGGAGGGGGCACCGCCCCCTCCTATGCAACATAGTAACAGGGAGCAATTGCTCTCCCACAACCAATTGAAAGCTTAAAATCAAGGGTTCCCTTCTACTCCCTGTCCAATGGAAGAAGAAAATACAATGACCGATCCTTCTCTAGTAGGATCATGGCCCCTCAACCAGAACACGACCAATAATCTTGAGACACATCAATATAGTACATGTATCCCATAGATGGAAGAAATCCTAAAATATGAGATAAACTCCACCAAAATCAGTGAGATGATTCAATACATGCAAGACCACACCCTCAACTACAAGTTCATGGGCCTATGACCATTTGAGAAAGCCCTGCTTTTGTGGATCAAAACAATATAGAAACAAAAAGGTGATGTGGAGCTCAAACTAGGCTTGAAAGGATTCTTCACCACAATTTTCAACAACGGGAAGGATTAGGAACAAATTTTTTAGAACATACCATACTTTTTAAAATCTGTTAGCCTCTATCTACGTATATGGATAGAGAAATTCAGCCCGACAAATTAAGACTTCTTTGTAGCCCTAGTATGGTGAGTTGGCTAGTGGGCTTGGCTAGTACTAAGCCATGAATGGAAATCTGAAGGAAGAAGCAACGTGCAGTAAATGCGTGTCACTCAAACTCGCCTCAAGCCCGCTACCCTAGTCATTCTTTCATTTTTTTTCTATTAGTTGTTGTTGCTCTGCCTTTTCTGGTCGTGGAGGGAGTATACAACCTTGGCTTTTCTCCTTATGCAATATTTTACAGGTATGAGGTTTTCTTACTTTTCCATCAATGAAATTTTCTCTGCCCTTAAATCAAAATGTTGGCTCTGGTTGCTCGTGGTATGTGTAATTATCAAGATTTCATGATGTTTTTTTGGAACTGTGTATTTATGGTTGCATCCTTGGTTTCCTGTGGTGGTTGTTCTGAGAATGTTGGCATTAAAAAATGGTCATGGTGTCTTTGTTGTGTGTAACTGTTCGTAAATAGTTTCTGAGTAAAAGTTGTGGTTGAGCCTGCCTTGCCTATGGTTCTGTATTGTGGGTTTGGCCTCCCTGTTGAAATGGGTTATCTCATCATTACCTCTAGGTTTTGTGAATACCCCACCTATATATTGAGATTGTCGGTCTCTGTGGTTATTATACTTGCGCCATAATTTCAACCATGTGAATGTTTAAGTGGATTTTGATGAAGGACTAAGACCTTATGTGCCTTGTCCTGGCCAAAAATATCAGTTGTTATCCCCCCTTCTTATGACCTCGCCATCACTATTGCATGGTGAACCTTATGCAAATATGAGGACATTGCTTACCCATATTTTGGTGGGAGGACTATTCGTGTTTTTTTGGTTTGGGCATGGGTTTTAATTGGTTACTTGTTATGATGTGATGAAGGAAGTGTTGGATTCACTTATTCTTTGGAAGTTACAGTCTGTGTATATGAAGTTTATGAAGTCGATATAAATGTTGTGAATTATTGTTATATTATCCGTGATCAATTATAATAATGAAAAACACTTGTGGAGTAAGCTTTTTGTGCTATGCAATTGCCAAACCCTCTGTTTAAATTGCCCTGTTGTCTCTACCACTTATTGTCATCGACATATCTCAAACCCTACACATTACAGTGAAAGCGTTTCTTACTCCATTTTGAGTTGATGAAAGCATTGTTCTTTCTTCTTTACTTGGGCACGTGTTTAATTGGTCCCTTTCTTGACAATTGTGGAAGGAATCTATATTCACCTATTCATTGGAAATTACAGTTTGTTGAAGCTTGTGTTCCTGATAAGAAATTTTATTTATCTTGGTTAAATCGTCAGGTTTTATTGTTAAGAAAGAACTTGTGTTTGAAATGTCTAATGCTCAAATTGAGTAATACTGCCCAAAATGAAGTTAAAACAAGTTGCATTTAACTGTGGTTTGATTTAATGATGGATATGAGTTTTGTTTTTGGGAGCACTGTGCATGAACCTATGGGATTTAAAGGACTATTGTTGGGGTTGATGTTATGAATCGTGGCTCATCCACTCTAAGATTAATGTTATATTCTTGTAGTGATTATGATGATGTTCAACATTTCTGTTATATAATGATAATATTGTTATAATAGTTACTGTGGTTAAATATTTCTAGGCATATCAGATAGTTTACTGTGTAAAATAATTCAGAGGCCAGTGAGCAATTTTGTTAAAGAAGGCATCGGTTTGGGTTATTGTTTTGGAAACAAAATATTGTTTAAACTTCAAGATTTTGGATAGAGATATATTTTTATTGCATCAGAGATAACATGTTTTGTTTTTTTCACTTGAACAATATCCGTACAATTTCCCTATCATTCTACCATTTTTCACTAATTACACTCCCTCCACGATCCCAATTTCACTTATTGCATCCCTGTTCTGTGATATAAATTTTAAAAGAAAATTATGTGTGGAATCGAAAGAAAGATAACATAGCAAGGGTTGATGACTAATATTCTTGATATTTTATATAAATAGTTAATTGTTTGGTTAATTTTTGAACATTATCTGTATATTGATTCTCTCCATGATACCATTTTTCGCTAATTACACTCCCTCCATATTTCCCATGAACCCTATCATTCCCTGTTCACATGGAAATTAATGAATGATGTGTTATGGATAGATTTGCATGTATCTCGTGTCAATTTTGGAGCCAACTTTTGATTCATGTAAGCAAAGTGTTATGTATGGTTTATTAAGAGCTTCATTATTGACAAATTGTTGCTACAGGATGATCTTTTTCAGTAAAGGCAACAATGGTCGAAATAATAGAGGCAGGGGAAATTGGAATCGAGGCCATAGGAGGCCTAGATTTTCTATCCATTTTGACACTGACCTGCAAGAGTTGAACCAAATTTTCCAAGTTTGGTTATTTAATTGGGTTGGCCATGGGATAATCCAGCCTCGACCAAAAAGACCACCTTTCCAGCCTCCTCAGAATATTCCCAGCATTCTCGTTCCTCCACATGTGTCTTTGCAGCCTAAAGTTTTCGCAAATGACGGTTGGAAAGAGATTGTCAACCAACCTATCTCTCATCATCGTGGTTGGCACACTATGTCATTTTCTTTACCAACACCTGTTAATCTCAATGTACAAATTTCCCATGTTGTTTCGCCAGTTCAGTCTTCACACGCTAGTAAGAGATTGAAAACTGATATTCGTCAACCTATGCAAGACAAAGGAAAAGCAGTTTCCTCCCCTTCTTCTCCCTCCACTTATTCCTTTAAATATGTGTATTCCCGCCTTCATTTAAAGGATGACTACTCCCATGTGATCAACGAGATACAACCCCAAGGGTCCAATCAACCATGGGCTACTTCAGAAAAGTCGAAGGGAAACAACAGTGAAAAAAGAAAAATTGTCTCACAAAGTGGAAAATATGGTTTTTAAATTATGTCTTATGTGATTCAGTTGATGAGGACAATGTTTAATGGTTTTCAACATATTTTGGACAACAAGCCCTATTTTTTATATTTTTGTGGATAATGTGTATATATATTCTTTTAGGATATGATATAAATTATTGTTGATATTTAAATATCCAGTTTAAAAGATATTCAAGGGAGTTACAAGGGTGGCATATGGTCAAAATGATTATCTTTTGTGTTATATTTCATGATTTAAAAATAAGAAATGACGGGAGCCACAAGGGTCCCACCTACCTAGTTATTATTAATTAAGACCCTTAACTATATTATTATTATTTATTTCTCCTAAACTAATTAGTGAAGTTAAATCAACTTAACTAAAGAAACTAGTTGAACTACTTCAACTTATTGGGAAATAATAAAAGCTCAATGAGAAGAAGAGACAAGAGGAGAATAGAAGGAGAAAACAAGACTAAGGTTTTCTCTTTAGTTACATGAGATAGTTTCACTTTTCATTCATTTCTGAGTTTATTCGAAAGCGTAATTCTTTTATTGACAATAGGGTCTTATTGTAGACAGCAAGGTTCAAGACTGAACCACACTTTTCAGACGCTTGTTTTAAAGGTGTTGAGCCATCCTTGATAGTTTGTGTATTCTTGTTTGTTTGTGAATTAATTTTCATGGTTGATAAAGGATATCTTGCAGAGTCAAAATGGCAGCAGTTTGTGGCAAGCTGATCCAGATTATTAATTTTAGTTTTACTTTACTTTCAGAGTCTTTTTTTATGGTGTTCATTGGAGATCCCTAAATAATACTTTGGTCCATACTCTCGTAGGGGTTTTGTAAAGAGAAAAACACTTTGGTATCTCAGAATGAAATAAAATCAAATTGCTATTCTGTCTCATACATGTGTTTTTGTGACTTGGTTACTTTTACGATTTTTGATCTCCATGTTTACTTTATCGTAAAATTTGTGTATATTTCAGTAGCATTTATAAATTTTATTTTATATTGCAACATATTTAAATTATAAAATCAGTCTCATTCCTTGTAATTAATACTTGGGGATTGAGTGAATATTTTGAGGGTATAAACCCCAGGTGACATTCCCAACTATCTTGTCCTGGACATGCAAGATCTGAAAATGATTGAGTAAGTTAATCCATACCTTTTCCTCAACACAGGCATTGGTATTCCCTATGAACTTACAACACTGCCATATCTAAGACCCTTCTTCCTGTAATTCATTATTTACACAACCAATAAAAATTGTTAGTTTCTCATGTATATATATTCTCTGTAAGGCCTACCTTACAGATCCTCATATAATAAACATGTTCTAATCTCCTACTGAAATTACTGCAATTTAGTTTAGAATTTTCTTTCATGATTTTTCTATACCAGGAAAATAAAACAACAACATAATAAAAACATAACTTAATAAAATACATAGAATGTTTACCTCAACCTGTAGATTAATTGATTTAGTCCCTTTTATGCTTGTTTATGATCATGCCCAACTGCCCAAACTGAACATTAACCTCCCAACTGTTGACGGGCGAAAATGACCGTCCGTCAACTGAGAGAGTGGAACCGGTCCGGGGTTGTCTAATAACCCAAGCCGTTTGGAATGAACCACCCTGACGGGTTTAGCAGCTCCGTTAGCCGATCTAAGGTCCTAGGAAAACCAAAGAGAAAACTAATCTAAACTAAACTAAACTAATTAAAACAAATAAAACAAACTAAACTAACTAACAATGAAACAAACTAATCTAACTAACTATATATAAAATGAACTAATCTAACTAATCTAATTAAAACTAACTATTAAACAAACTAACTAATACTATACTATTTCTATCTGAAATATAACTTATCTACAAAATATACAATATTCACAAAATACAGATTTAAATAAAACCTGGAAAGCTCATTTGCAATCTGTCATAAGACAGAGAAAGATGTTTCTTTTTTGATTTTATAATTTTATAAATAAGAAATAAAACTTACTGAAATTAAACAATCTAATATACTAATTCTACACATATATCTAACTAAACTTATATCTAAACTAAACTACTGATAAATATACTAAACAAACAAATGACAAACTGACCTGGAAACGCTCCAAATTTGTCCTGTGTATGATGACTTCGAAGCTGGTCGGAGGAAGGAAACTCGCACCGGGTAATCCAGAAGCTTCTCGTAAATGATAGGCTGCACTGCTCTTTGAGTTTTTTACAGGACAAACAAGACATAAAAAATCATAACAATTATATGATTTATAAATCTCTGTAATAAGGGAAACCTGTTATGCAAAAACTTATACTTAATAATTCAACTTATGAAGAAGAGAAATCTGTCATTCACAAATTGGATCAATCAATTGCTATGTTTTTTAAACACTTGGAAGAAATCAAATATGGATTATATTGATTAAATTATATCATTTTCAAAAGACTAAGATAGCTAAAGTAGTCATTAACCAAATGCAAATAGATACACATAAACATGAAACAAAATATTGATATTATGAGAAGCTAAAGCTGTAACAAAACATCAATTCTGTCTCAGTCTGTATTAAAATTCCATATCCTCATTCTCCCACGAATGAAGATGGTATTATTACAAAAATAATGAGTATTTATAAGTTTTTCCACAGGGTAAAACCTCCTTGTGGAAATTATCAAATTGTTTACAAAATCTGGGAAGATATTCCCAAGATCAACTAAACTAAGAAACTAAAATGAAATCAAAATATCCAAATATCTTCTAATCTGTCCATCGAATCCCATGCAATTTCGAATTCACCTAAAACAGGTCAGAAATAGACAAATTAGAGTCTTTTATTAATAAAACAATAAAAATTTAATTCTACAGACTTAGCTACATAATCATCTGATTCTGTAGCTAGTCTAAAATAATATATAGAATCGGAATTGAAATCGAATCGAATATTTGAATGAGATTTAATTCAATTATCATTTAACATCCATTTGAAAACGATTTATTCAATTAGAGCATTCGAAATCAAAACAGAATCACAAAATCATTCAACTCTGTTCATTTAATTACTAGTGCAACCAATAAAAACAAATCTAATGCATTTGTTATGCCGTTATACCAACAAAAGATATAACCAAATTGAATCGAATCGTTTGCAATTCTTTGTAATGACATAGCAAACAAGGTGTATCATAGTGCGTAAGAGATACCCGCTCACGTTTTTGCAAACTGAGGTAAGAAATATTGATTGCATTCAATGAATCGTAACCACCCGAATCTAACATTTTTTGTAACCTTTTGATATCAATTTGAAATGATTATAATTCGACAGGATCATTCCAATCATTATGATTGAGTTGACACAGAAAACGTTCTATGTCAGGAATAGATTAATTAAAATTCGGTGCGCAAATCAATTTAATACAAAATCATAACACGCTTGGTAGAATTCCTAATTCGTTGTGGCCAATTTGGGCAAACAGGGTTGATCAAATTTGATCAAAATGAAATCATTCTCATTAACGAATCAATTGGCATGAGGTTTGTTATAGTTGTCACGAATCGAATCAATTCCACGATTCGGGCACAACTGTACGTATTGTTTTCTAAAAACAGAGTAGTTCATTTCCCACATTAGAGTCGAACAGAGCAATATCTCAATTTTGAACATCGTAAGAAAGAACATATCGTAACAATCAGTTCAATAAAATTGTTTGCCAATCATAGCATATAGATTATAACAACATCAAATCCGAATATGATTGTGTTCTAAACTGGGTATGAAAAATTCTTTTTGAAATCGGATACACACCAATCCATTCGAAAACACACTATTAATTTTTATCGACTAAATAAGGCAAACCAGTCAATCAAATCAAAACATATACCATTCAAATCCAATCAGAATCTATCGATCTCTATACTGGGAATGATCGGATTGTATATCGGATCGACATTTCAAAACAAAACTATATATAGAATGTACATAGTTATAATAGAGTGATTCAAGACAGAACCATTTAAAAACTGAATTTGAATCATTATAGAAAACTAGATTGTTTACAAAACAAAATGATGTGAAAACCATACCTGTGTAGCGACAAGACCACTTGATTATGCCAGCTTGGAATTCACAACAGTCGTGGCTGATTCCACATTTTTAAACAGGATGGAGCCAGTCATCTTTTGTTTCTTATCTGTCACTTGTAGTTTGGACTTTTGACTGGTTAGGATTGCAATCTGGTCCTCCAAAGATTGAATCTTTGACTGGAGAATCAGAACATCATTATAATATCGCTCTAACCACGAATTGCATTGATCACAGGGTGACACTGTAGGTTTAGACAGAGTAGGTGAGGGTTTGGGCAAATGACCGAGGGTTTAACAAGGCAACTTAATGCCTGGGTAGTTAGGGTCGTCCTTTAGGCAAGGGGGTAGGTTTGACACAAAGTCATACGAGGGTTCGACACACAAACCTTGCGAATAGGGGTATTCGCTAGCCAAGAAATGCTCTACTTCTGAATCAGAGTCCTCACTCAACACGATAGGGTTTGGCTCGATAGGGGGTTTTGGCATATTTCTTTCCATTCGTGAAATCAGATGTGCATTCTTTTTCCCTTTGGCGTTTGCAGTGAGGTTTGCATTGGGATTTTTGCTCATAGGCTTAATAGTCTCAACACTCTTAGTCACAGTGTGGGGTAAATCAATAGGAGGGTTGGCCGAGGGTTTAGGCAGAAGGACCTGGTAGGGGACTGGGGGTACAACCTTGACCTCACTCACCACAGGTTTGTTGACCTGTGTAGGATTCGAATCCTCGAAACCATTCCGAGCAACGAAATTGCTCCAACAATCCCCGTGCAGACTCAAATGATAGACAACAATAAGCTTAACAAGCCCATAATGAAAAAGGCTACTATTAGCCTGGTTACTTTTGTACTTCTTCGACATTTTAAACAGGCTTCGATGCAAATAATAGGGCATATTGAGAGAGTATCCCATAAAAACCATAAGCAACCGCAGGTGGTGGAGGAACACCAGCCCGTAGCGACCTTCGCAGGTCACAAACTGCTTGATTATCATCAATAAATCATGCCAACGTTGTTTAAGCATGGTTATGGGCATACCTCTATCACATGAGGTGATTTTGCGCGACTGGAAGAGCAGTGTCCATGGGACCTCCTCAACTTTGCAATTCTTGGACCATCGTTGTCCAGTGGCAGGCAAACCCGTAGCAAGACTGATAAACTATTCATCAATTTCCAATTGTATATCGCCGACCTTGGCTTGACAGCCATCAAAGGTCATGGAAAACTGTCGAACCACGCAAAGGTTAAAACCCTCAAAACGTTGCACGAAGGTAAGCCATCCACTGTCTGCCAAATCTTGGCGGGCATTATCAAACATTAACAGGGTCTATTTTCTGTTGGGTTCAACTCACACGACTGGTGCCATGGAGTTGAATGCATGGTAAGAGAAGGGTTCTAATTCATCAATACACAGTAACAGAGCTACCTGAACCAACAACAATGAATCGGGCCACAAGGGGTAAGCATAAATGTGCGCATGCGAAGGTGGTGGAGTCATTCACTGCCATGCACGATAGTTATGGTAAAGTACAACTGTCGATTTACACATCTGTTCAAACAATCATAGCTCAAAAACCATATCGTTTAACCAAAGAACCAAATGGTAAGTGTTATGCCAACGCGCCAAATGAACTTTAGAGTATAGTTTTAAAACCATCGACATTCAATATGAAACCAACACCAAATGTTAGCCATGCGCCATTGTATAAATGTTTAACCAATGTGTCGATTGATATTCATATAGTCGACAAGCCAAAATTATAAAGAGATTAACATAAGGATTATATCATATATATAAACACAATTAATCATAACCCCTATGCCGAATAAAAGATGAGGCAAGTCATAAAAAGTATGAATCCATATGCTCAATGCCTTACAAACTTAATAAAATCAAGTTATGCAATCAATATAAAAATGTCCAATGAGCATAGTTCAAAAATCCTTTCAGCCACATAACGATAAATAAAAGATATAGTGTATGATTGTGGCCAAGCGATGTATATGCAAATTGTATTTCTAAATTTTAATAAATAAAATATGATGCCAGTAGTTAGGTGACATGGAGGATATGGGGGGCGATTAACCCACAAGAGAGGAGGGGTCTAAAAAGGGGGGTTTAACCATGATTTTAATTCCCAAATGTTTTTCCTGATTTTAATGTGTTGAGTGAACCTTCTATTTTCCCTTGAGTGTAGAAGAACCCAATCATTAAATGCATGTAAGAGGGTGGGTGTGAGAAGTCACATCGCATATGTTATTGGGAGCATGGGGTTGAAGTACAATCATCTTATGAAAGAGTGTAATTCAAGAAAGAAACAAAAGAGAGGAAATTTGTATGGCCAGGGGGCAGCTTTAGACAGTTGTATTTTTGCATGAACAACAAGAAACAACAGGGAAGAAGAGCATTGGATTTGGAGAAACAATGGAGGGAAAATTCTAGATTCTTTGGAGTTGTGAAGCCTAAAGAGGAAAGATGTCAGGCTTGTAGAAGAACCAAGTTGTCAGGCCTAAAGAGTGAACTCATGTGAGAGTTACACTGCAACAACAAGCTTGGTGTTGTTGTTTTCCTGGTAGTTTTCCTAGCAGTGAGCTCCCTTGAGTTTCCAATAGTGTGATTCTTGGTTACATGTGCCAGAGAGACCCTAATAAATGAATTGGAAACTCAATGGATTGAGAGCAATGAAGGGGTACATTCCTTGGGTTGGGTAGGTAGAGAGGAAGAGAGTTGGTGGAAAATTGGGACAGTTGTAGGAGAATGCCAGTGGGTTGTGGGATTGTTTTGTGAGATGTGAGTGGACAGTGAGAGACCACCATCTTTTGTGGATTGCTAGCCCCATATTGGGGGTGACCTGATGTTGAAATTTGGAAAAAAAATTCTATGGTTGGGTGGAACGTCCATCCCAAGTAGTTGGTTGTACAACTATTTTAAAAAGATAAGTGTTTTATATGTTTTCTTTCTTGCATTATGATTTTTAATTATTGTGCATGAACTCTGTGTATGAGACTAATTTATATGCCATTGTAATGAGTTATTAATTTCATTCATGTGTTATTTCATCAAGTTGTAGATGCATTAGATAATGGTTAAATATGTAGGATTAAGTAGCTAGTAAGCTACAATAATCTATTTAGCAGAAAGTTTTTATTTGTATGTTTATGTGTTTTCCACGCAGTAATGTTCTTCAGTTAAGCTAGGGGACGTTACAAATTAGTATCAGAGCCTTTGGTTCAACACTTGACCTGTATGGGATAAGGACCAACATGAATTTGGTAAAATTCGTTGTTATGGATTTTAACGTGTGACATATTTGGGGAAAAATCATGAAAACAAAGTGAAATTCCCGAATTTGTGAGAAATTTTAGGTCGATTTCCCTCATAATTGTCAAAGAGATGATCAATGGCATTGATATGCAAGTCTTGGAATTAAAAAAAAATCATATTAGGAGGTCGAATTCCATGCTTTCATGGAAACTGTGAAGTTAGAAAATCGACAATCAAGATTCATTTTCATCGTTTGGTGAAGTCCAATAGATCGATGGCGAGGATTCATTTTTGGAGGTTGGAAAAATGGAGAAAATCGATGGTCAAAATCCATTTTCGGAGTTGGAATAATAGAGTAGATCTACAGTTGAGAATTGTCAGCATAGATGGGATAAGTATGGTGGATCAATGGTCATGATCATTTTAACTGGGAGATCAACGACCTAGATTTATCCTGATTTTTAGTTGAAAATTTTTCTAAGTATCAAAATTCGAAGAATTCATGGGAAAAAATAGTTTTCCAAGAGAGATCGTTGATGGTCGATGGTAGGATCGACAATATTGGAGAAGTGTTTAATTCACCAACAAAAATCACTAATGGCCAAGGAAATCATCGATCATCGATCGTCGATGATCGGATCGGTGAAATTGGTGAAGTGTTCAGTTTGAACAAAGGAAATCAATGATCATCGATCATCGACGGTCAGGAGAGTGGAATTTGTGAGGTGTTTCGTTCATCCAAGATAATTTGTTGGTTGTTGATGAAAGGAAAGAGGGGGATGATGTGTCATTCCACGTCAACATCCAGGTGTCATTCCATGTCAACTAGGATGCCACGTGTTGTCATTTTGTTCCATGCTTGCATGCATCCTTCTTAACATTGGGGAGTTTAGACCCAGGGTTCATCCATATTTGACCAACAAAAACCCCAGAGCATCGGAATATCAATCCTAATCCAATGCTGAGGAAGGTCTCACCTGAGATACAAAGGGGATCACAAAGACCACAAGGTCTTGTGACAATAATGAAGGATTAAGCAAACTAGGATCAATATAGGATGGAATTCATACATTCCATATTCCATGGCGTACTATGCTAACAAGTAAAACATTACAAACGCGTAGCTAACAAACACATTATAGACACAAAATATAACAAAATTGGTGTAGATTTATTATTCCTTTCATTCCATTCAACATAAACATACAGTATACATTAAGAAAATTGTATTTAACAACAACAGAGATTCATATCTTCTTAGGAATTTCTCAGAAATACAAAACATTATGCAATGTGCATCCTTTTTTATCTCATACATATGATAGACTCAGATTTATGTTCAGAAGCATTACAACATTACAACAGGCTCAGAGTGAGCTCGATACCAACAACTCAATGGATCTTATCTAACCATCTAACTCTATATTTGATGTTGTTTCTTCCTTTTATAGCTTTCTCTGCTCAGGAGCTCTGTCTCTTTCTTCTTTGCTCCACTCGTTCTACTGATAAAACTACCCTGCATGATTTTGGCACCTACTTGCAGACCACGTAGCCTTTTGGAATCAGGTAAATATTAACTTCCTCACTAGTTCATCTTTTTTCAGCTCCATGATCCCTTATGCTGCCAGCAGTAATCATTCGATAGGATTTCTCGATGATTCATTTCTTGATTCCAACATGCATCTTCTTGATTTCTAGTGTGCATCAAAACTAGAAACAACATGCATTTGGTAGACTTCCAACTTGGCATGCAATATCAAAACTCAGTCTGACGCACAATTCTTGTTATTCTTCGTGCATTAACTTAGGTGCGCACAACTTCATTTGTGCGTGCGTGCAAAATGAACCCAAAATGTTGGGTGCCAACATGCCCCCATCACTATTACTTGGCTCATCCTCGAGCCAACATCTTCATGCGATCAAGGTGGAAATTTTGAGTAAGAGAAAATCACCGGTCTTCAAAACAAGTTTTGATTATGGTCGGGCCTAAGTAAGAGAAAATCGTTTGTTCAAGATGTAGTTGCAACCTAACCTAGGTCCTCGAAAGAATCAAATAGGCCCCATGGTGAAAGGTGGATTTGGAGTGCATGCAACCAGATGCTCAACCAAGAACCTTTGTTGGTGTCTATGGAGGTGAATGAGGGATCTTTTTAAATCCCATCACCAAAAAATAACCACTGAAAATAAGTTAGGATCCATCAAGAGAGAGCATCACTCTCATCTTTTCTTTTGGTTCTAGGAGGACCAAACTGAGGTGGTAGCCTTGTCCTTTCTATTGTTGGAGGATTGGGGATCCATGGACAAATGTGAGAGTGAGGGGCCTAGCCACTGAGCAGGATGAATTGGTTTGGCTAAGGTGCCCTGCTAGATGATCCAAAATTGAACTTTTAAAGACTGGTTAATTTTATGCATGAGTTGATTTACCATTTAGGAATTAAAGAGAAGAATCTTAATGAAAGAAGTTGCAGCCATATAAGAAGTAAAAACAACAAACCATAATACCAATATTGATAACAGAGTTCGACACAAGTTTTCCTACATCTCCAGGCCTTTGTCTCAGTGGGGAAGGCTTCTTATTAATCTTCAATGCTTTAAGAATACAAAAGAAAGGCTTACATAAAAGCTCCTGAAACCACCTTTTATATCTGCAACTTCTGGACAGAAACATACATCACCATTGGCTAGAACGGGAAAAACTGAGACTTTTGAGTATGAAGTCGGCTATGCTTGGAATGACATCTTGGGCTATGGAATAAATTTTATGTTTAGATACTCTGATGCAAAAACAGAATCCATATTCGAACTCCCCTCAAAATTCTGCAACTTTTGAGTATAAAGTCGACCTGTTTCTGAATAGTCCCTCGGGACCTCCCCTTGGCACGAATTCCAATGTTGTGCCCTGTCAGATCCATATAGTTCATACATTGTCTATTTGCGTGCAAAAAAACTCATTTTTATCGATTTTTTTGCCCATCTAAATAATCCATAGTCCGCCAAATTTAGCAACAATTAGCCAACTTAGCGAAAGTTAACTAGATTTAGCGAGATTTCACCATATTTGGAGGATTCCTGCTAGATTTGGTGGAACCACCAGAATTGGCCTTCCAGAAGGTGCCATGTGGAGCCTCCTCATTGGGCCACATGGAGCCTCGCCATTATCTCGAGCCACGTCAACCTACACAGTTAGCTACAATGTGTCATCTGTACGACCACATCATCTTTCCCAGTCAGCTGCCACATGTCATCCATACGGCCATGTCAGCCTACCCAGTCAGCTGCCACATGTCATCCATACGACCACGTCAGCCAACCAAAACCTACCTCATGTCATCCATACAGTTCCACGTCAGCCTTCCGTACAATCACGTGTTGCATTCGTACAATTACACGTCAGCCTTTTGTACTACCATGTGTCGCATTCGTACAGTGCCACGTGTTGCGTCTGTATAGTTCCACGTGTCGCGTTCATATAGTTCCACGATAGCCTTTCGTATTACCATGTGTTGCATTCATACAGTGCCATGTGTTGCATCCATATAGTTCCACATGTCGCATACATGTAGTGCCACGTGTCGCATACGTCCAATGCCATGTGTTGCGTTTGTACATTGTCATGTGTCACTTTTTTTATTGGTCCAAGTCACCCATGAAAAATCCAAAAATAACTAACACATGGCACATCCTTGTGCTGCCACATGTCATGCTAAAGTCAACATGACATCATCATCCATACTTCTGACATCATTAGTTGACTTTGACCAGTTGACTTTGACTTTAACTTTGAAGTTTTCAAATCACCATAACTTTCGCATATGGTGTCCATTTTTGGAAAACAAAATATGGTTGAGATCGGCATGACAAGACATACGCGATGGCATTGGTTTCTTCCAATTCTGAGAATTTTTATTTTTAGGCCTTTCTAGATCCATTTTGGATCACTAGTGGAGGGGGATCCATGACAAGGGATGAGGATAGGGATCCTGGAAAATAAGAAAGGAAGTTCCCTCCTTATCAACAAAGTTGATGATTCGACGGAGTGGATGTATATAGAGTGAATATGGTGGTGAATATTACGAAGGAGAGAAATAAATATTCGACGGAGGGGATGTATTTTAGTAGAGGGAGAAGTTGGCAGCAAAACATGACACATGGGAAATCCAAATGGCGGGTCCATCGTACCAGTGATGTTGGTTGGATATTGTGGCGATATAACTGATTGTGTACTTGTGGCATATTCAAACTGCCAAAATAGGATTATTTTCCCTTTAAATGAACTAAACCACCAAGAAAATCCTCTGAGGCTTACGTGAATTGTCAATCGGGACCATGACCTTGTACTTATGGAAAAGTATTGTCCTAATTTTGAAATTTGGAGAATAAACAAAAACTACCAATCTATAGATTCCTCCTATGTGATCCATGTGAACTTTGTGCTATAAAAAATGTAAATTATGTCAACTATAAGATATCTCATCTATTGTACATCATATACTAAACATACTCTACCAATATTCAAAGGTGGGAGAGGGAGCTAGATGTTGATTGACTCCTATGGGTTGTAGTAAACCGATGCCATTGATGAGCCCCTTGACTGGTTGTCCTTGCAAGGTTTCTAGCTTGGTAGCACCTAATTGACCAAAGCAGACGAGCCACAAAGGACCTAACCAACTCATGAGTAGCTTGCCAAGTTGTTGCAAATATTTTTTGTCATATAATAATATTAAAGATCCAGGCTAGAGATTTTTCTGATGGATGTTACGATCATGCCATGCCCTTTGCATTTCCTTTTCCACCGCTTGGATAAATTGTGTCATCATTTGATCCTCTTCTAGTTCCATGAGCTCATCCAAGTTGTGTTGGAGGGATTAGTCATCTGTCATTTGGGTTGCAAGGGTGACCCAGAGGCTAGGAACAACAAATGCGAGTAGAATGACCACTTCTTTTCCATAGAAAAATATGAATGACATGTGATTTGTCATATTTTTCCATGTTGTTTGATAATCCCATAATACTGCTAGGATGCGTTGATCCCATTCATCACGCTACACATTACAAACTTTGGTTAAAGCATGCTCTAAAATCTTATTAAAAGCTTCAATTGTACCATTGGCTTGAGGGTGATAGGGAATGCTCCTATGGTGATGGATCATTTACTCTTGAGTGAGTTTTTGAATGGTCTCATTCAGAAAATGCGACCCCTGATCACTCATCAACACCCTTGGACAACTAAATATAGAAATGGCATTCTCAAAAATGAAGTGCATCATTGTTTCTATTATACTATCCTTGACTAGTGCAGATTCAACCCATCTAGTTAGGTATTTAGTTGTTGTAATAATGTAGTGCACCCTTGTGTGACACGTAGGGGTATTGATGGGACCCACAAAATCTATTTCCCATTTGTCAAAAAACTCTAGCATGATCACAGGAAATAAAGGGAGCTAATCTCTCCTACATGGCTTTCCAATCCATCGACATACGTCGTAGCGTTTGCAGTAGTCCTTGGAATTTTCAAAGAGGGAGGGCCACCAAATCCCTGCACGCAGAACCTTTCATGTTGTATCCTTGCTGGAATTGTGACCTCCAACAATACCTTCATGTGCTTCATACAGGATGGAGTTTTTTTCGTGTTCTATGGAACACCGACATAGGATTCCATCTGTGCCCAACTTATACAATTGTCTGACAATCAACTGATAATCGGTACTATAGGTCACCAATTGACGACGTTGCACTATATTATATCTCATGGGAGCCTGGCTAGTCATAATAAATTCCACAATTTTGGCCAATTGATCAGGCATGACTTCAACCCAAAAGAGTTGTGCATCAGAGATTTCATCATCGAGTCTCTTAGAAACTTCACTGGTCTCAATCCATGACAAATGATCTGGTTCAACATTATATTTCCTTGTCTTAACCAAAAATTCAAAGTCGAACTATTGAAAGAGAAACAACTAATGAAAAATTCATCCTCTTGACATCATCTTGTTGAAAAAATACTTGAGCATATAGTGGTCAGTGAATAACTTAAATGCAAACCCCAACAAGTAGTGGTGAAATTGTTTTAAGGCATAAACCATGAAAAGGCCCTCGCGGTTGGTTGTAGTATAATTCTTTTCGGCATTGGATAGCTTGCGACTGGAAAAGTATATTGGATGTTCAATATTTCCTTAACTCAGCTGCTCAAGAACCACGCCAACCAAAATGGATGAAGCATCTACGTCGACATGAAAGATATTTGACCAATCAAGAAAGACCTGAATTGGTGGAGTAACCACTTTTTCCTTGATAATATCCAAGACTTTCTAGAAATATGGGGTCCACTCATACTTAATATCTTTGTGCAAAATTTTTTCTAATGGGGCTGCAATATGGGCATAATTCTAAATGAACCATCGGTAATATTCTATATGACCCAACGTGGCGCGCATATCCCAAATATCCAATATGGAAACATTCTTAGCTTGATCCTCCAACAATCTATTTTTGCACACAATGTGGCCCAACAATATGCCAAAGGGTGTACAGAAAATGCATTTCTTCAAATTCAAGGACATTTGTATTTGGTGGCATCAGTCTAGAATTAGTAGAAGAGCTTGCATGTGTTCCTTCAACAAACTGAACATGGTCCAATAGTCCAAGTATGCTTCATTAAGAAACTTGTGAATGAATTCCTTGAAGGTTGCAACCACTATTCAGGAAAATACTTTTGGGGTATTCTTCAAGACAAAGGGCATGGACATGTATACAAAGGACCCCATTTTGTCACAAAGGCAGTTGTAGCTTGATCCTCCTCTATGATATGAACCTAATGGTACCTTGAGAAGCCATATGTGAAAGAGTAGGATTCTTGGTCGCTAAAATTTTCCAACACCTCATGTGTGAAGAGTGTTAGGAAAGGGTCATGGACACAGGTTGTGTTGAGACTCCTCAAATCTACACAGATTCGAATATCACTGGTATTCTTGGGTTGCACAACCATAGGACTAATCCAATCAGATTCCTCTACATGAACAATGATCCCAACATCCAACATCCGATCAAATTATTTACACACATTTTCCTTATATGTGGGATTTAATCCATAAGGCCTTCTCTTAATTGGTTTGGCATCTGTCTTGAATTGAATATTCATAGCCCCCAACAATCCTGCAATGCCTTTCATTTCAGAAAATCCCTAGGGAAACAAGTTCTCATATTTCTTGAGAAGTTCAACAACCTGAGTGACTGTCTCCTTATCCCAATAATCTCCAATGATGGTCATCTTAGGCACTTGTTCAGTGTCAATATTGTGTTTCTTGGTTTTTGGGGGGCCATTATAGTCTGGTGTGCCATCTTTGTCACATTACCCTTTAGTGTGCACTCACTTTCAGATTCTTTGATCTGGATGTCGCGTGGGTCATCGTCATCAACATTATCAACATATATCTTCCAACAATGTTCTACCTCTTTTAGTTTTTCCACATGTTGATTATATGAATAGATCACTCTGGGTGTGGCTTCTTTTCGCTACCCATGGAAAATAAAATCATTAATCTGACGAAGAACCTCTCTTTGAGTTGGATATTCTGCTGTGAAGTTGAATGTTAAACGAAATTGGGAACTCACATGGGTCCACTCGACTGTTTTCCTCCTGAGTTCCTCCTGAATGTACTAGCTTCTAGGGACCATGTCCATAGTGTGGAAAAACCGATGGACCCATTGGAATCAAGGGATATTCTTAGAGGTCCAGCATCATTCAGAAAAAAGAAAGGTGTTCTTGAGAATCCTCAGTTCCCTTATATTGGTTGGCTAGATCGAAAACAACGATGGGCTTGAACCTAACCTTTATCAACTGAGCTATCTATGCCCAACTCTGAATATTCAAGCGATGCTTTTCCCACCACCGCCCAGGTGTCCCTCGAACCACTGCATCCATGTCTCAAAGCCTCTTTTCCAGAGGGACAAGTTTCTTCATCTGTATGAGGAATGTCTCTATTGGCCCTGTCCCATCGAATTGTAGGGAATCACATAGCTCAAATATGATACAGTGCACTACTTTTGTTATCCTCATGCATCTGCGAGTGGAAACTTCCTAGAGATTGTTTTTCCACCTTTCCATGGAATCCTCAGAATCAGTGTCATAATATTTGACACTTCTCTAGCTTACTTCTCCATCTATGGTGGGGTTGATGTAGTCCTCCCTACGCCTAGTGATATTATAGGTATTTTCAATGACTGAGCTCTATGCATCCTCATCCATTGGCTCATTTTATTTGTCTCCTTCATATGGATCTAGAGGTGTGACCATGCGTAGGGTATCTATTTCAAATGAAATCTAGATCTTCTTTAAATTTGACATTGCATTATTATCAAATACCCAGTCAATACCCAAGAATTACAGATATGGATTAGATTCATCCATAATTTATATTACCTCAAAGTCATCCTTTGTTTTGACTCCTTCTATACTCACTTCCACTTGTTCTAGCCAGCCTATTGGATAGATCTTGTATTGATTTTCCAACCACAGTTGGATAGGTGACCAGACCAATTTTGGTTTACCCATCATCTCCCAAGATTTCTTCAACAAAATATTCACGTCGGAGCCCAGATCCAACATGACACCATCCATGTCATAACCACCAAGTTATGTTTTCATTTAAACTCTCGGTTAGTGTGCTTTTGCTTGTTTATCTAAAAAACATCTCTTTCCATAAGCAGAGATGATATGGTTGCCTCCACTCTGTGTTCCCTCATGCAAGTAGCTAACATTTATGTCAACTTACTTGTAGCCTTTGGATCATTCAACAATTGCAAACAACAATGCAAGAAAGAACTTACTTGGTCTTCATATTCTTCCTTGCGACACAAATTGTGCAAGGCTTCTTTTCACATTGTACATTGTAATTCCTACAGGTGTTGTTCTTCATGTGCTTTTTGCTCAGTGTGTCACAAATCATTTTGTCTGCAAACTTCTTCCAATGACCATTGTGCCACATGTTGTATTTCTTCATGCATGTGATCTTGCTCGAAATATCATTGTATCACACATTGTAATTCTTCATGTGCGCGATCCTCTTTCATTGACCTCTGCATCACCAGTTGTGCCTCTTCACAGATCCATGCTTCCTCTAGTGACCTTTTTGTCACCCTATCCATTTCTTCTCGGATCTGAGCCTCCTCAAGTGACCTCTGAGTCGCACACTCTTTCTTCTTCTAGTGCTCTTTGCGCATCATGCAAGAACCATTTTTTCTGGGAAGCATCAAACTTTGGGGGGCAGGTTGTGTTTCCTTCCTTATCTTCCACTTCGACTTCTTACCTAATCCTTCACCATGCTCAAAGTACACTCTTTTGTTTTCTCCACCTCAGGTTACTATCTGAACATCAACCTCCTCATTCTTCTTCCTATTCTTACGCAGCTCTGCATGCACCATGTTGAAATTGACTTTCTTGTCTTCCCACTTTTTCAACAAGTCTAGACAGTCTTCAATGACATGCTTGAGACAATAGTAGTATGCACAAATCATGTGCAATTTTGTACAAAACCATAATACATGACTAATTTCTCCATAATTGAAACAAGTGGGGGGTCTATCACCCCCTACGCCATATTGTCGACCAAAACCACACCCATATCCACCTCAGGGACCACCTTGGTATTCACCTCTTTCTACACGGCCATGCTTACCACCCTTCTGCTCTTCCTGTACCTTGAATGCATCACGGGTATTATCCTCCATGGATTTACAAAACTCACATAACAGAGTATGGTTCATCATTTGGTACTTCTACAAAGTTTGGAAGTGGGGTGGTACATGATCCCACTGTCTACATATCTCACACCATTATGTCTGTCCAAATGGAAATGAACTTGGTGCACCCATCACCACATAATTAAGAAGTACAAGGAATTTGTCCTTGTGATGTCCCTCTCAGTGACAGGTGGTACACCATATGTGCTCGTGCATTACCTTCGTTTTGGCCATGTATTTCAATTACATCATCAGTTTGTCTAGTTGTGATTGCACCTATTCCAAACCTATCGACGTCTCTGCCCCTCCTAGCGTAGCTTCTAGGTGCATTGCAATTTCTACCACCTTCTCTTAAGTCATCACCTTTTTTTGGGCAAGTGGAACTCAGATATGGGGAAGTAACCTTGCAATAAACCACTCTCTGTGTTGCACGTCTTGGATTTGGTACATCATCCTATCCAATAAAATCTTAAATCGTTGGTCATAATCCCACACACTATTACCTTCTTTTTATTTGATCTCTTTTATCTCTGCGATACATTGAGTTTATAGAATTTCCTAAGTAGATCTTTCTTAGACTCTATCAGGGACCTCATCGATCTCATTGGTGCAGTGGATTTATACTTCATGTACCATGTCAAGGCTCTATCCTTGAACATGGTCTCCAGTTGCGCAATATTTGTCACTTCGTTGTGATCCTCTTCACAGACCATATTGCTTCACATTTAAACCAATGTTGTTCTACATCATCCTTACTCGTTTCATGGAACATGGGTATGTATATTTTAACCTTCTACAATTATTTATTGCAAACACATTTCAGTAAAAGAACAGAAAAGATACAATGGAAAATACAAACATTACACAGAGATTTTTCCCCTGGAAACCCAAACCGAGAAAACCAATGTATTCTATATTCATTTGTAGTGATACCAACTCCTTCTTTCCCTTCACAACAAAGCCTTATGGCTACTTCATATATATTTATTCTTCCATATCCCCATGTAGGAAGGTTGTCTTCACATCCATCTGTTCTACTTCAAAATAAAATTCACCAACAACAGATAACATAAATCTTATAGAAGTTAATCTAACGTCCCCGGTCGTCAACCCACTGGTCGAGCAATGCTACTGCACAGAACAAATTTCTCATACCTATATATATAACATGCATTAAGTCATATTACACAAATTTAACTAAACCATACAAAGTAATTATAGAATTACGGCTAACATGCAGAAATATGGGATTAACAGTAATTCATGATTATAGTAGAATACATGATAACATTGTTAGAATCACAGTCATGCATATTTAATTGAGATTATACGCATGTATATACTTATATTTTAAACTGGATGTAATTCACCAACCACATGCAGGCCTTCCACGAACCCCCCAGCCTTAGACCATGCTGCTCATCATGCTCAACAGTGGGTCACCCCCGAGCTGGGACCAAGCTCCACCCAAGGCAAGGGATCCTAGTCTAGGCTGAGGTTATAAGGAAAACTGCACAGAGCAACCGAAAGGATTCCTCCCAAAATGCCTTATTACTCCCACTACTCATGGACTATCACTCCCCACATGCCTATTCTTCCTGGGAGTATACACCTTCACAAGAAAAGTCCATCAGTGCTTCACCTCCCTCTCTGGGTCTCGACAACAGGCCAGATCAGGAAGTCTCAAAGCTCCATAGCTGGTGTTGGACTCTCTCTGGGAGAAAACCCCTTCCTAGCAGACTCCTTCACCTAGAAAGAGCTGCTCACAGGCCTAACAACCTGGCTCTTCAACCATGGGCCTCACAACCCAGTTCCTCAACCCCTTCTGACTCAATTCTCGCACAGTGAGGATAACCACAACACAACCCCACTCAGGAAAATAGAAAATAGTAACCCACAGACAGTTCGGGTATGGATTCAGCTCTGCAATGGAGGATAGACTAGATTCTTGAACTCACGGGTCGACTTTACCCTTCTGACCAGTTCTCTCAACCATGTATAGGAATGTCAAGGACAAACGCAGACAAAAAATGAGATCAAACAGATGATGTTTTTGGTTTTCAGGAGGACATATTGGTTTTTTGGTTTTCAGAGTTGCGTGAGGGTCTATGAAATTATACACAAGGGATGATGGAATAAGGAGTGACCCCCTCCATGGATGACTTCTGCATTTTTTAACTACATGTGCCTGGGTTGACACTTTTCACCCATGAAGTTGCATGCACTACATCAACATGTGTTCCTCTCCAAGAACTTAGGAAAAAGCATATATCTCACATGGCTTTTGGAATAATATTAAAATATTATTCCCAAGGACTTAAGCCCCTAGGCTCAACACTTAGCCTTTTTTCCCAACCTTCCAGCCCCCAATCCCTTACCCACTCTATGGAAGCTTAGTCCCCCATCACTCATTCATCGTGATCGGTCTGCACAAAGCGATGTTTATAATTTTATTAATGTTCTACATCATTACATATACAAAAACAGGCTCCTGGCCTTAACACTTAGGCTCTCCGGCCTAATAAACTCATAAGCCTTACCATCTTATATTAACTTGGCTCACCAGCCTATAAAACATGATTTACAATTCATAAACATGATTACAACAGGGCTCGTCTTTGGGGATATTACAATCCCCTCCCTTTATTTTTGCACTGTCCTCAGTGCAACTTTTACATAGTATCAACAAGATTTCAAAAATCTTCAAAACGATGCGGGTATTATGCCCGCACAGCATCCTCATGCTCCCATGTCACGTCCTTAGGACTGTACCAAGTCCACTGGACCTTTACAAGCCCTATAACTTGATTCCAAAGCTATTTTCTTTTCCTATATAATATGCGCACAAGATGCACTTGCAAGACACCTTCTAGCTCCACCTGAATCACATTCCAATAGATAACATGATTAGCAATAGGCATATATTTCTTAAGAAATGAAACATGAAACACATTATGTACAGTCATGGATGCAGGTAATGCAATCATATATGCAACTGGCCCAATCCTTTCTAGGATTTCAAATGGCCCACAAAATATGGTTGCCAACTTGGCGCAACTTCCTAGCTTTAGGGAACTCTTGTTAGCTTTTACTTTCAGAAAAACATGATCACCCACTTTGAAATCTCTGTGAGTTCTGTTCTTATCAGCATAACTTTTCTGCCTGTCTTGGGCAGCTTTCAATTTCTGCTTAATTTTTATCATTTGGTCTTCCATTTCCTCGAGAAATTCTAGCCAAACTACCGCTCTATCAAGCTGGGTTATCCCAGCTTACTGGAGTGTTTCACTTTCTGTCATACAGTGCTTCAAATGGGCTCATTTTCAATGATGCTTGATACCCATTGTTGTAGGAGAATTCTACCAAATGTAGGTAGTCTTCCCATTTCGATGGTTTATCCATCACATACATTCTCATTATGTCTTCTATCACTCGATTCACCCGCTCTATCTTCCCATCCAACTCAGGATGATAGGCTGTACTGAAATTCATATTTGTTCCAAATCCCTTGAATAACCCTTTCCATAAATTCGAGGTGAATTTTGGGTCTTTGTCGGACACAATTGTTTTAGGAATTTCGTGCAATCGTGCCACTTCCTTCATGAAAATATCAACAACATCTGCTGCCTTATGAGTGGTCTTTAACGAAATGAAATGGGCAGATTTTGTAAGCTTGTCCACAACCACCATGATCGAATCATGCAGCTTGATGGTTCTGGGAAATCCCGTAATAAAATCCATTGTCACCACTTCCCACTTCCATTCAGGAATGGGAAAAGGTTGTAGTAACCCTGCTGGGTGCCTATGCTCAGCTTTAACTTTATAGCACTCCATACATCTAGTGATGTATTCAGCAATATCTTTCTTCATACCTGGCCAAAAGTAATGGCTCTTGACTACTGCCATAGTCTTCTGATATCCAGGGTGCCCAGCGTAAGGCACTTTATTCATTTCTCTCAGAATCACAATTTTCATACCCTGGACATTAGGTACATAAACTCTGTTCTTGTACAGAAGTACTCCATCAGTTTCCATTTTATAATTTTCCACTTTCTGTGGCCTCTCACCTTGTTGTAGCTTTGTTACTAGCCCCCTGTACTGCAAATCTTGCTACTAGCCCCCTGTACTGCAAATCTGCATTTGCAGTCTCCAAAATTATGCCCTTTATATCAGTTCGGTACATGCTAATGGTTGTAGCATGTAATTTGTGTACTCTTCTACTGATTGCATCAGCTACTTTATTCTCCTTCCCTTTGATATGCTTGATATCAAAATCGTACTCACAAAGGAACTCCAACCTCCTACTCTGTCTAGCATTCAAGGTTGGTTGATCAAACAAATATTTCAGGCCGTTATGGTCTATTCTCAATTCAAGCCTCCTTCCCATGAGGTAATGTCTCCACTTCCTCAGCACATGAACGATGGCTGCCAACTCCAAATCATGAGTTGCGTAGTTATTTTCGTGCTCTTTCAACTTCCTGGATTCATAACAAATTACAAATCCATTTTGACTAAGGATTCCTCTTAGTCCTTCTTTACATGCATTAGTGCACACCACAAAATCTTCATTTGGGTCTGCAATTCTCAAGATTGGAGCACTGGTTAACAGTACCTTCAATCGTTGAAAGATTTTCTCGCAATCTTCTGTCCACTAAATTTTTTTTCCTTCCTTTGCAAGGAAGTGATAGGGTGAGCTATCCTCGAGAAACCTATGATGAACCTTCTATAATAACCATCTAGACCCATAAAGGATATGACTTCCATCACATTCTTTGGTGTTGACCATTCTCTGATGGCCTCAATCTTCTCAGGATCTACAACTATCCCATCCTTCGAGATAATATGCCCCAAGTAATGGATTTGTTCCTGATAAAATGAGCATTTGCTCAACTTGGCATACAACTGGTGCTCTCTTAGCACTTGCAGCACCATCCTGAGGTGTTGTTCATGCTCTTCCTCTGACTTGGAATACACCAGAATGTCATCCAGGAAGACAATGAAAAACTTGTCTAAATATTCCTTGAACACACCATTCATCAAACACATAAAAACAGCAGGTGCATTCGACAGTCCAAACGGCACCACTGTGAACTTGTAATGGCCGTACCTTGTTCTGAAGGTGGTCTTTCTGATGTATTCATCTTTTATCCTTACTTGGTGATACCTCGATCTGAGATCTATCTTCGAAAATATCCTGGCACCTTTCAACTAATCGAAAAGATCGTCGATTCTCGACAGAGGATACTTGTTCTTGACATTTACTTTGTTTAACTGTCAGAAATCAATGCACAACCTCAACGTTCTGTCCTTCTTCTTTATGGGACCAGGGCACCCCAAGGTGACATGCTTGGGTGTATATACCCCTTCTTCAAAATCTCTTCAAGCTACAATTGCAATTCTTTTAGCTCTGGCGTACTCATCCTGTACGGAGATTTTGACACTAGAGCTCCTCTAGGCATCAAGTTCATAGAGAAATCAATACCCTCTTTTAGAGGTAGTCCAGGTACTTCTTGGAATACATCTTTGAATTTTTTCAGTACCACATACTCTTCGATACTTGACACCTTGTCCTTAGGTGTTTCCCCTACATGGGATGTGAATAATTGACAACCTTTTCTGTAGCACTTCTTCAGTTGCATTGCTGAGATTTCTCTCACAACAACAGTTCTAGGAATTCCTTGGACTGTTTTCCAATTCCCTTCTTCATCTAAGCAAGTGAATGCCTTATTACGGCAATCCAAGATGGCATGGTGTTGGTCCAACCAGTCCATCCCAATTAGACAGTCATAAGAGCCTAATGGCAGAATGCTCAATTCAGCCTTTGTGCTTAGTCCACTCATGTCCATAGGACAGGACTTGACTAACTCTATGACTTTCCTCTTGGTTCCTATATCTAGTTTCACTAACTAAGACTTTTCATGTTTTCTTTTTGACAAATGCAAACTTTCCACCACTATAGGTTCTATATAACTATGGCTATCCCCTAAATCAATTAAAATAGTAAAGTCATGGTTACTAATCATACCTTCTACTTCAATCATTTGCGATTGAAATTCAGCTTGCTTGTTGTCCAGGGGTGTGTAGATCCTTGGCATTCTACTGCCCATATCCTCCACTGTTTCAGCTTGTTGAACATTGTGGACGGCTCTCGCTTTACCATTTTTATGGGGACAATCTTTGTACTTATGGTTCTCTTTATAGCCCCAACACTGAATGGGTGTCTGTCTTGGCCTTTGTTCCCCCACTTCAGCCATTCTCGGCTCTCTAAACAATGGCTTCCCTTGAGGGATATTTCTAAAAAAGGGAGGTTTGTTTCCCTTCTGCCTCTACTCTTTCTTGAACTTCCTCTGGTCGTCCCAAGCCTTTCGAAAGGTAGGATTTTCTCTTGGCTATTCATATAAGCATTTTTCTTTTCTTATCGTTTCTTCCATAGTCTTAGGATCATCATATTGAATCTTGTCACCAATGGAAGGTGGCAGTCCACTCAGATACCTATGAATATTGACAGTCTCATCCTTGATGAACGAAACATACTTCAGCAGTTCCAAAAATCTTCTCTCGTATTCATCAATGGTCATGTTCCCTAGCTTGAGTTCAAAGAACTCTTTCATATTTCTGTCATAATATCTTTTAGTCAGGTATTTCCTCTCAAAATACCTCTTGAATTCCTTCCAAGTGATATCTTTCTCTCTAATGTGTTGCACGTGCACAAGTTGATCCCACCATATGGATGCTTTTCCTTTAAATTAATACATCGCAATTCTTCCTTCTGCATGAGAGGAATAATTCTGTAGTTGGAATTACTTCCTCATGCCTATCAACCAAGTCTTGGCATCTTCTTCCTTCTGGTGTTCTCCATCAAACGTGGGAGGCTTAATCTTATTCATTTCTCCTTTCATTTCATCCACCCCATACCTCCTATGCTTCCTGGTAGGCGATGGGCTTGAACCACTGTGCGCTTCCTTACTGGAATGCTTTGGGGAGCGACGACGATATATGCTAACACTCCTCGATCTTCTTTTTCTCTCAGGGGTCCTACGACTCCCTATTTTGCTTGTGTCACTCTCCTTTTCTAATTTCCTTTATATTCTTTCCATACTCTTCAACATCTTTAAGTTGAATTCACCCTGTTGATCCCTGACTCTCATGAGCTTTCATCTATCAGCTCGGTGAGCTTGGGCATATTTCTACAATATTTCAATGATTTTCATCATATGCCCTTCCTTATCCATCTCTTTTCTGTGCCTATTGGAGTTCGATCCTTCGACTTCCAAGTTGACATCCCTTGCTTCTCTTTCGTTCTCTGAATTGGAGGCAGTTCACACCTCTTCCATTCTCTTCTCTCAACGACAACCCTATTCGGTTATGGCACTTGCTAAGCTTTTGCAAACACAAAATTCCTTAACAAATTCTACACATTCAAAATCATTCTAATTTAAGAAAATGATTTGAATTCACGAATTTCCCAAGCTCTGATCGACTCTGTAACTTTCGGGTGATAGCCCCCTCTTTCCTGGTCCCCAGCCTATGTGATCATGGGTCGCGAACAACGTTAGACCCCTAGGTGCTACTCAGGCTTTCGTCCTTTGGAAAGTTTCGAGGCACACAACACTATCCTTTAGAGTTCTGATTACCAAACTCACGAAGTTAGGTGGATCAACGGTTCACATTTACCCATCATCCAACGATTGGAATCCGCTGTGATTTTTCTATCTTCGAAGTTTTCGAGACTTCGGGACTTCAGATTTGGGGGTTTTGTTCCTGGAGGCTCTCATACTCTCTTGCCTCTCCAACCCTCGACTTTCGAAAATTTGATTTCCTTACCCTCCGGGCCCACGGAGCACAATTGTCTCCCACATCCACAGTGGCAAGTGGCACACTCAGGAGGGTCCACATCACCTTCGGCGATGCCATCGAGTCCCACCACTCTCAATTTTCTTCTCGACCCACTGGCACGTGGTACACACCCATGTGTCCACGTCGATTCCAAGTGAAATCCAATGGTCATATCCTCTCTCAGATCTATGGTGTAGATCCTTTTGGCGTTTCAGGTTTCGGGCCTTGGGATTTTGTTCCTCAGCACCTCCCATTTCTCTCAACAGACAAACTCTTGAAATTACTCTCTTCTCTTCTGCTCGATCTAATGATCTTGATTCCCCATGATCTGACGACTCATATCTCATCAGCATTTTGCGTATCGGGATTTCGTGTGTCACAAGGTCGAAAGATTTTCCACCTTCGTCCTCCCTATTCCCAAAATGTCGATTTCTTCCTGAACAATTAATGGTCCAGATCTCTCTTGGATCGATGGTTGTGATCCAATCATGAATTCTCACGGACTTTCCCTTTGACCAATTCAAGTCACAAGTCAGCGAAAGGTTGATCGCTCTCCACACGTCCCTTCCGATGGACGGTTCTAATGAAGTCCAAACTTAGCATATCACAATTTCCACACTCTTGTGCAACTCCAAAGGGTTTTTAAACCTTGTGCACATTCTCCATATCTAACGGTCATGAGGGTTCTCCTTTCCTCCCGAACAGATCCTACGGCTCCAACACTTCTGGTGTTGAGCTCTCTCTCTCTCCTTGTGGCCATATACCACACCGACTGCAGTTTTATAATACCGCTACACTTCTTGGAATTTGTAACACAGCCAAGCATCTCCTTGCCACTTAGGAACATTCTAGGGTCCAAAAATCGATTCTTCCAAATCTGATTCCCATCTGAACGTCGGGTCTAATGACCACTTATCCAACCCATTTAGGCTCAGCGTTGAAACTATGGATCTGATACCATATTGTAATGTCCCCGTCCATCAACCCACTGGTCGAGCAACGCTACTATGCGGAACAACTTTCTCATACTTATATATAACAAGCATTAAGTCATATTACACAAATTTAACTAAATCATACATAGTAATCACAAAATTATGGCTAACATGCAGAAATAATGGGATTAATAGTAATTCATGATTACAGCAGAATACATGATAACATTGCTAGAATCACAGTCATGCATATTTAATTGAGATTATACGCATGTATATACTTATCTTTTAAACTAGATGTAATTCACCAACCACGTGCAGGCCTTCCACGAACCTCCCATCCTTAGACCACACTTCTCATCATGCTCAACAGCGAGTCACCCCCGAGCTGGGACCAAGATCCACCCAAGGCAAGGGATCCTAGTCTAGGCTGAGGTTATAGGGAAAACTGCACAGAGCAACCAGAAGGATTCCTCCCAAGATGCCTTCTTACGCCCACTACTCATGGACTCTCATTCCCCACGTGCTTGTTCTGCCTGGGAGTATACACCTTCACAAGAAAATTCCATCATTGCTTCACCTCCCTCTCTAGGTCTTCGCAACAGGCCGGATCAGGAAATCTCAAAGATCTGTAGCTGGTGCTAGACTCTCTCTGGGAGAAAACCCCTTCCCATCAGACTCCTTCACCTGGAAAGAGTTGCTCACATTCCTGACAACCTACCTCTTCAACCACGGGCCTAACAACCCGGTTCTTCAGCCCCTTCCAACTTAATTCTTGCACTGTGAGGATAACCACAACACAACCCCACTCAAGAAAATAGAAAATAGTAACCCACAGACAATTCGAGTACGGATTCATCTCTGCAATGGCGGATAGACTGGGTTCTCGAACTCACAGGTCAACTTTCCCCTTCCAACCAGTTCTCTCAACGGTGTACATGTATGTCAAGGAAAAATGCAAAAAAAAAATGGGATCAGACGGATGATGTTTTTGGTTTTCAGGAGGACGTCTCAATTTTCTGGTTTTCAAAGCTGCGTGAGGGTCTACGAAATCATACGCAAGGGATGATGGAATGAGGAGTGACCCCCTCCATGGCTAAATTCTACAATTTTTAACTACATGTGCCTGGGTAGACACTTGTCACCCATGAAGTTGCATGCACTCCATCAGCATGCGTTCCTCTCCAGGAACTTAGGAAAAAACATATATCTCACATGGATTTTGGAATAATATTAAAATATTATTCCCAAGGACTTAAGCCCCTAGGCTCAACACTTATCCTTTCTTCCCAACCTTCCAGCCCCCAATCCCTTACCCACTCTATGGAAGCTTAGTCCCCCATCACTCATTCATCGTGGTCGGTATGCACGCAACGATGTTTATAATTTTATTAATATTCTGCATCATTACATATACAAAAACAAGCTCTTGGCCTTAACACTTAGGCTCTCCACCCTAATAAACTCATAATCCTTACCATCTTATATTAACTTGGCTCACTAGCCTATAAAACATGATTTACAATTCATAAACATGATTACAACAGGGCTCTCCCTTGGGTATATTACAGTTAACTTGGCAACAGGAGAAAAAATTTCACCAAAATCAATTCCCTCAACCTGGGAATAACCCTTTGCTACTAACCGAGCTTTGTATTTCTCCACATTTTTTGTTACATTAAGCTTCTTTTTAAATACCCATTTGCTGCCAATGGGATTTCTTCAATTCAGAAAATTCACTAGATCCTAAGCCCCATTCTTATCCAAGGCTACCATTTGTTCATCCATGGCCTTTTTTTAGAACTTTCCATCCTCTGGACCCACTACCTCCCTGACAGTTCTAGGATCATCATCAGTGATAGACAAAGAAAAATTTGAACATAAATTAGATGGATTATACCTTTCAGGTAGCCTTATTTCTTTAACCGATATCCTCAATACTAGAGGATGAGGATCTTCTTCTTCTGATTCATGTTCTTCTGTAGAGTCTGATTCATCATCCTTTAAATCAAACTCTATTTTTTCTAGATCTTCCTTACTTAGCAGGACTTCCTATTTAACAACATCATTCATTTCTCTAAATACCATATCTCGGATATACACAACCTTCTTAGTTTCTGGGTTCCAAATCTTATAGCCTTTGAGACCATCTTTTCCTTTGGAACATGAACATAGGCCTCATAGCCAAATACCTTGAGATGTGTGAGAGAAGGTTTCTTAACATTCCATACCTCTTGTGGAGTCTTGTTATCCAACGTTAATGAGGGTCATATGTTGACCTAGTAACATGCAGTACCCACTGCCTTTGCCCATAATTATTTCCCCAACCCGAGACCACTGAGCACGCACCTTTATTTTTTCATCAGTGTCATGTTCATCCTTTCTGCAACTCCATTCTGCTGAGGTGTATATGGAGTAGTCTTGTTCCTTTATATACCACACTTCTTACAGAATTCTTCAAATTCATTCCCACAGAACTCTCTGCCATTATCTGTCCTCAACACCTTAATTCTTTTCTCTGTTTGATTCTCAACAAGAGGCTTAAACTCTTTAAACCTGTCAAAGACTTCATATTTATTCCTGAGTAAATATATCCGAGTATTCCTAGAGAACTCATCTATAAATGAGACATAGTACACAGATTTTCCATGTGATGGAACCGACACATGTCCAAACACATCACTGTGAACTAGCTGTAAAATTCCTTCTGCCCTCATTGCACCAGAGGGGAATCTTACTCAATTTTGCTTCCCATATACACAATGTTCATCGAAATAAAAATTCATAGAGAATTTATACATACCTTTACCGTGTAGTAATCGAAGACCCTTCTGTCTGATATCCCCCGTCTTTGATGCCACAACATAACCTTTTCTCCAGAGACTGTAGGATTTCTTTCTTCTTTAAATCTAATATCAGGAACAATGGAACTATTACACCCATCACTAATAATGCTTCCTTGCAGTTTATATAGAGTTCCAAACCAAATTCCCTTTAGCAACACCATTGCTCCTCAAACCATCCTGCAAGTTTCCTTTTCAAATATTGTTTTTACCCCTACATCATCCATTTTGCTTACAAAAATCAAATTTCTAGCCAAACCTGGGATGTGCAGAACACCAGGTAGTGTTCTAATCCTTCCATCTATGAGCCTCAACTTGACTTTTCCTCATCCTATGATTCTGGTTGTCGATTCATCACCTAGAAAAACATTGCCTCCATCATACATTTCATATTCACATAACCACTCCCTGTGGGGAGTCATATGAAAGGATGCACAAGAGTCAACCAACCATGCCTCATGATCTTCATGTGTGTTTGAAGAAGCCAAGTACACATCCCCTCCTTCTTCCTTGGAGGTATTTTCTTTTGTAGAAGGAGCTTCTTCAGATCCCTTCTTTTTCTCAATTTTGTATCTACATTGCTTCTTGTAGTGCCCTTCTTTTCCACATATCCAGCATACCTTTACAAACTTTCTGGGAGATTTAGATATAACCTTAGACATAGATCTCCCACTTGAGGAATTAGATCTATTTCTTTCCTGGGAGTGTCCTCTTGCAAATAATGCATATGTGCTATGTCCTTCCATGTTCTTCCATCTCATCTCCTCCAAAAACAAGGACGAGACCACTTCATCAAAATTCAAGGCAGTTGTATTACTACCTATGGACACAACTAGACTATCCCACGAGTCTAGTAAAAAGAAAACTAAATTGATGCACTTATCTTCATCTGAAATTTTAATCTCAATAGATACTAACCGACTTACAACAGTCTTGAAGGCGTTCAAATGATCTGCCACCAAGTCTCCATCTCTCATCCTTAGGTTGTACAACTTATGTCTCAGGAAAAGTTTATTTACTAGGGACTTAGACTGATACAAATTCCCCAACTTATCCCATAAATATTTCATTGCAGCATCCTTTGACACATTTAGTAATACTGAATCTGAGAGACACGGTTGGATTGTGCTCTTCGCCTTCTGATCCAAATTTTTCTAGTCATTTGTTTAAGTTCTAGTAGGTACAATACCTGGATACACCGTGATCCACTGATCTTTGTCCACCAACAGATCTTCCATCTTGAGCTTCCATAACTCAAAACTTTTCCCATTAAACTTCTCAATCTCCATTTTCAAACTTCTTGCCATTTCTTTTTACCTGAAAAATAAATACCATAGATCTCTGACTGTAACAAGGCTTATCACAGTCCCGAGCCAAACCCTTGACCACAAAGGCATCCCCCCAGAGCCAACAAAGCTCTGATACCAAATTTAGATCTTAACCTTGTACAATTATTTACTGCAAACGGATTTTCAGTAAAAGAACAGAAAAGATACAATGGAAAATACAAACATTACACATAGATTTTTCCCTTGTAAACCAAAACCGAGAAAACCAACATATTCTATATTCATTCATAGTGATACATTGTTTACAATACAATATACATATAGGATCCAACGACATCAAAAACCCTAACCCAATGACCTGGATTAGTCAACAAACCTAATTCCTTAACCGGAAATAGAAAACCATTAGCAAAAACCATGTGCTGAAAAACTTCCCAACAATGGACATGAAAATCGAGGCGACATGAAAAACAAGGCAAAAGTGCGACACATTTCCCGAGGGAAAAAAATCTCGGGGGTACTTCACCCAAACCCCTGCGCAACATATCAGACACTAGAGCTATTCATGTAAATAATATAACACATACCCAACATGGTAGCCTGAGGGTGCTATCCCGATTCGCCATCGTCACCCTCCAACCAACTCCGCTACTCTAACTATTGTTTGTCATAATTCTTTCTACCAATACTCTTCTAGGTGAAGTGGCATTGGCTTTGCCTTCTTCTTCACTTGTCTCTTCTCTTCTTCCTTCTTCTACTCCTTATCTAACTCAAATCACTTCACTATCTAATTTTCTATATTCTTGATTACAAATGTGCAAGGGCGGTGGTTCAAAGGGGGGGTAATTCCATCTCCTTCTGACACTTCTTGTGAGGGGACCTAGAGAGTTTCCTACTTGCAGCCGCACAAGACCATCTACTATATACAATTCATCTCCCCCACCACTAGGGGGCCCTCCATTTTCCTCTACTATCTGCACACCACTACTCTACACACCATATTCCTTTCCTAACAATGCACAACTACTCTGCACTCCATCTTTTTATCTTATCAGTGCACCACTGCTTTATGATTCATCTTCTTCTAAGGTTTCTAAATTATACAACATCCAAGGGGTGCGGACTACTATTTTTATTGGTATCCCCACTGGACACCCTATCCTCAATGTCGCGCCTCTTCATAGACCTATATTCATCTATGCTCGTCTCTGGCACAACATACTCTTCTGTACTACCACCTGGTGCAGTTTATTTTCTCTTCATATTGGGCCCGATACTTCGTCAAGTGCCCCTAACTAAATATTTTATATTTCTCTGCTTTGATTTCCTTCTTAGCTCAACTCTTCTTGTGTATCTCTCAACTCTTCTTCTCCTCTACTCCTCTGGGTCCATTCCATCCCTCACTTCATCTCAACAATTTTTTGATCCTCCTTAATGGATTCATTTATTTCTCGCTTTCCCCCATCCTTGCAACCCCCCTAGTGACAAGGGACTTTTTTCAGTCATTCTATTGGGCTCCCTGTGCATCATCCCTTTCTCCACAAACAACATCTTTATATAGAGTGGAATCTCTTCTAGCATTCGTTTCCTTGGATCTTCTGTGAACTTTCTTTCATCCTCACCTCATCTCTTGCCTTCATTATTCCCTACAAGAATTCTAGGTTCCATCAATGAAACCATTTATTTATTTTTTGTCCCATGCTTGTGCACATCCTTCTTAACACTGGGGATTTAAGACCCAGAGTTTGTCTAGATTTAACCAACAAAAACCCTAGAGCATTGGCATATCAATCCTCGGCCAAGGCCAAGGAAGGTCTCTCCCAAGACATAGAGGGGATCACAGAGATCATAAGGTCTTGTGACATGGATGAAGGATTAATCAAACTAGGACCCATCTGGGATGGAATTCATAAATTCCATATTCCATAATGTACTATGCTAACAAGTAAAACAATGCACATGCATATCTAACCAACACATGATAGACACACAATAGATCAGAACTGTCACATATTTATTATTCCTTTCATTCCATTCAACACAAATATACAGTATACATTAAGAAAACTATATTCGACAACAACATAGCTTCATATCTTCTTTAGATAATTCCTTATAAATACAACAAGCTGAGCAATGCGCATTCTTTATATCTCAAACATATGAGAGACTTGGATTTATGTTCAGAAGCATTACAAAATTATAATAGGATCTGAGTGAGATCGATACCAACAACTCAATGGATCTCATCTAACCATATAAATCTATCTTTGATGTCATTGTTTCCTTTTATAGCTTCTTTGTTCGGGATCTCTGTATATTTCTACTTTTCTCCACTTGTTCTACTGACAAAAATGCCTCACACGCTTCTAGAACCTGCATATAGTCCACATAGCCTTCTGGAATTGAGGAAATTTTAAATTCCTCACTAGATCATCTTTTGTCAGCTCCACGATCCCTTATGTTTCTGGAAGTAATCATTCGATAGGATTTACCGATTATTCGTTTCTTTATTCCGGCATGTGTCTTCTTGATTTCCAATGCACATTAGAATTGGGACCGGTGCACATTTGGTAGACTTCCATATCGGCACAAAATATCAAAACTCGGTCCTATGCGCACTTATTTTTATTCTTAGTGCATTAACTTAGGTGCACGCAAAACTCAAAATGAGCATGCACAACTTCATTTGTGAACAAGTGTGAAATGAACCCAAAACTTTGGGTGCCAACATGACGTTAGTATCCATATGTCATGCCATGACAACGTCCATGTGTTATGCCACGTCAACCAAGAAATGAATGATCGTCGATGATCGAGGTTTGGGGAAATCTATGAACATTTTTAGTTCGCTAAGGAAATGACTGATCGTCGATGATCAAGGTTCAGCGAAAATTGTGAACAAGTTTGGTTTGCCAAGGAAAATCATCGATCATTGATGGAGTTTTGAATCAATGGTCCATATCACTTTTCAATTTGGGAGATCAACGATAGAGATTCATCAGTGGGCCTAGAGAAGGTTTAAAGGACTAATGACTAACATTTCTCCCAATTTTGAGATCGACTGCTCCAATTAAAAGATTGCTATAATAGTAAAACAATCAATTTTCTATGAAATTTCATGATTTTTGAAGTCATCAACTTGCATGGGCATTTTGAGGCCCTAAACGACATTTTTTGGTATTAAAAATCGAGAGAGTTGTGTGTACCATTGGCACACAAGTGTCTGTTGTTTAAAATGAAAGAGCTCAGTGAGAGCTTTCCAACGAGCTATTTCAGGTGTGAAACAGATATCGTATGAAAATGTTACAACTGAAACAGTTAAGGGTATAATTTCGATACCAATTTACTTTCAAAGGGCATAACTCCTTACTTAGAAGTCAGTTTCGGACACAAGAACATTCTATGGAAATATTATGGACCATAAAAGAAAACCATGGAACCATATTTGGAATATGGGTACATAAAATTGTACATGAAGATAAAGAAGACACTTATAGCATACATGGCTAAAAATGGGAAAACAATCTAAACTTCCTCGGAGCTCATATTTGAGAAAATGAATAGTCGTTGGAAAGTTATTTTGGGGGAGAAGTTATCTATCAACCTATAATTTTGAATTGAGATGAATAACAATCTGTATTGTAATTATTGAAATGTTTTATAGTATGCATGTTCTAACAATAATTATTACATGCATATTTCAAGCAGAATTAGAGGTACATGAAAATAATTTTGGTTCTTATATGAGGACTATAGTTATGGAAGATTCCAAAGGATATTACAACCATGAGGAGGAGTTCATAGGTCTGCATGTCATCATGGGAAATGTTGAGACAAAGTATAATGGAAGAAGAGGCAGGCAGGGGCCTGTAACTATGAGAAGCCTAAAAGGAAAAGTACAGAGCTATAGGGACGATAATGAAAAGATTATGAAAGATCAGTAGGAGACACTACAAATTCTAAATATGATTCAAAGGCAAGACAATAAATAGCTGGCACAAAGAGAGTAGATAGTACTAAAAAGGTGACAACATCCAGATCCCATAGTAGAAGGAATGATCATGGGAATGATATATAGTCAATAAGTATGAGCAAACATCATCCTTCCCCGGATCAATCCACTAGAAGAGATCATGAAATTCTAGGGATAGGGAGAATCCCAAGTGTGTCTCATGTCAAGAGGTAGAGGAGAAGGCCTGAAAAAGACATATTACAAGGTGAACTCAGAAAAATAAAGCCACCAACTTTTAATGATGAGCATAGAAAGGGAGAAGAGGCCAAGGCATGGCCATTGTAAATGAAGAAATATTTCTAGCTACATGATTACCCCTCAAGAGTAGAAACAAGAATTGTAATCTACCACTTACAAGGAAAGGAATCTATGTGGTGGGATCAAATTAAGCAATCCAAGCACCTTGATGAGAAGAAGGTCTCATGGAGTCAGTTCAAAACATATTTCCAAGAGAAATATTTGTCAAAGCATTACTATGAAAGGAATATGAAAGAATTCTTTGAACTCAAGTTGGTAAGCATGACAATGGAGGAATACGAGAAGATATTCTTTGAGTTGTTGAAGTATGTGGGCTTCACAAAGGATGACAAGGTCAAAATCCAAAGATTTCTAAGTGGGTTACCCTCCTTCTACTGTGACAAGATACAGTATGGGTTAGGGACCTAACCCCTCACCTAGGTAGAATAATATATTTCGATGTAATAATGGTCAATATTAATAAGTCCTAGCAATAAGGAAGAATAAGTCCAATGTAAGAATACCTAATAGAAGCTTCCTCTTCTAGAAGGATCTTCCTCTAGATGGTTCTTTTGATAGACATATTAAGTATAAATAGGATTTGAGGGTATGATAACTTTTGTCTTGGATATTATTGTAATAGATCTCTGCTCTATTGGAGGTTTCCCCCTCGAAGGGGCAAGTGAACATTGCTCTCACTAATCAAATTGCTCTTTTTAGTGTTATTCTGGTATCATTTTGGTATTATTGTGGTGTTGTTCTGGTTATATTGTTGTTCATCTGCCATTTCTAGCTATTTATTTTTGTTCTACATACTTTTGTATATATGGAATATTACAAGTGGTATCAGAGCACCTTCCTTGGCAAAAAACTGTGGTTTATTTTTTTTCAGGGTAGAGATGTATTTCGACGTCTTTAATCTACATATATTTATTGTTACATGAATAAACCCGCAGTCGGGGATTCATACACGCAGGAAATACAAGTGTTACTTAAGCACACATTTGTTGGCCACCCTTGTAACCCCTGTTGGTACCCCTTCGAGTGGAAACACATCAAACAACACCTATATACAGATTGACCTAGATCTCCTGAAGCCCTCCATAGATAAATCGATCATTCTCCATAATGATATAGTGCCACCGAGAACAACACTCGAGAAGATACTCTCTAGTACCTAGGTAGTCGAGTAGTATGACTAAGAGCACGATCTAGCCTCCTTAGTTGGTGCCCTGAGATATTGGGCCAAGTACTATTGTTGGAACCTGCACGTATATCAGAGAGATATAGCACAGGGAAAACCCTTATCTGTAGAACCCTTGAATACCTAACCTTTGGGGACGAAAAGAAAAACATAACAGACAAGATATATTTCCACACAACTATATCTTCTGCATTCGAGTTGCCAAGTCACTACACATTTCTTCCTGTTAAGCATTTGGGCATTTTATCACTATAGTATTCTTTAGATCAGAGTATTACTCCACAGGAGTATAAGTCTGGATCTTTTTGGCACCATTATTTGAGACCTATTCCATTGGATTTCTCTCTTCGCCCTTATCACATTCATACCTATCATTTTTCAATAAATTTTGTTTTTCTCGTGGACCCGACCCCCTTCCAACACCCTTATTTTGGATTTACCCCATTGGATTAAACTCGTCACCCTGATTGTTGTGATACACTTCACCCATAACCCATTTTTTGTGTGACCCCACCCGCCCCTTTTTGCTTCCCTCGTCATCACGACCCATACCCGTAGTCAATACTTGGAAGCTCGCTTCAATCCCTTGCACTCTAATTTCACAGAGACCCAACAAAACATGAGACAGATCAGTGCCAATATTGCCACCATCATTAAAAACATGCATTCCTCCATCATTGCCTCAATCGAGGAACTCAAACAAGACATTACTACCTAGCTTGAATCTGTCACTACAATGACCTGCACCAAGCTACACATCCCTATAGATCCTCCCTTATCTGACCCACCTTCACATACCGAAGGTGAAACTTCTTCCCATTCCCATAATTTTCACCCCCATCACTTTCAGCGTGACCTATGCCTTCTACGTGTGGATGTGACCAAATTTGATGGCTCGAATCCCACTGACTGGGTAACTCAAATGGAACATTATTTCTCTTTATATGGCATTACGGATGAGTTGGCCAAACTTTGGTATGGTGTTCTCCATCTAGATCAAGAACGTTGGAAATGGTGGCAATGGAGAAAAAATTCTCGCCAAGGGTATGTTTCTTGGACGCACTTTGTGGCAGAACTTTATGAATGATTTGACACTGACACCAACCATTTAGGTTGTTTTACAAAGTTGAAACAATCTAGCACAGTGGAAGACTTTATAGTTTCTTTTGAGCGACTGGATTTTCATACAAAGGGCATGTCTAATGATTTTTTCCAAGAATTTTTTATCAGTGGCATCAAGGATGAGATTCATGCCCATGTCCTCATGGCTCGGCCTCAAAGTTGGGTGGAGGATACTAAAAAGGAATCAAAAGAGGTTGTCTCTTATCAAAACTAAAAACCCTCCTTTATTCCTCGCACTAAACCAATAACTCCCACTCCTCCTTCTAATCCACTAAAGATCCAAAAATTGACAAGGGCCGAAATGGATGAACACCAACTCAAAGGCCTTTGTTATAATTGTGATGACAAATATTTTCTGGTACACAAGGGTAAGGAACAAAATATTTTTATGGCCATCTCGGAGGATGTTTCGGAAGAGGATGTTAAGGCTCCCCTTATGTCTGTGTCACCTTAACCCACTGACATAACCCCTCCCTCAGATCCTCTCGAAGTAGAACCGGTCATTTCCCTAAATGCTCTCACTGGCTTCTCTGCTCCCCAAACCCTCAAGCTAATTGTTTACATCAAGCATAGGAAGGTCATCATTCTTGTTGATAGTGGAAGAAACCATAATTTTATTCATCGACGCATTGCCCAAGAAACTAATTTCTATATTCGTGCTATCAATAATTTCCAAATCATGATTGCCAATGGCAAGTCCATGAAATGTGGAGGGCATTGTGAAAATGTGAGTCTCCAAATTGGTGAATACCACCTAAAATATCATATGTTTGCTATCGACATGGGAGGTTGTGACATTGTGATGGGTGCAGAATGGATAAGGACTTTGGGTCCCATTCTCATGGATTTTAAGCAATTAACCATGCAATTCAACCAGGAGGGCCAACAATATAAGTTCCAAGGCATCACCTTCGGTTCCCCAAAGAACATTAGTTCCCATCGCATGGAAAATATGCTCAAAAAAGATAATTCTGGCATTATTTCCCAATTCCATGCCATACAAGCAATTGAGACACCCTTTGTGTCACAGGACCTCCAATCCATCCTCTCTAAACATCAAGTGGTTTTTTCCACTCCCCAGGGACTCCCTCCTTCCCATGGTTTTCATGATCATTCCATTCCCCTTGTCCTAGGAATCCTTCCTCCCAATATCTGTCCCTATCGTCACCCATTTTCCCAAAAAAAATAAATTGAGAAAATGGCTCAAGAACTGCTCAATGTAGGTGTTATCCGCCCTAGTATGAGACCATACTCTTCTCCTGTGGTCATGGTCCTTAAGAAATAAGGTTCTTGGCACATGTTTCCTAAATTACGCGCCCTCAAAAAACTCACCATTAAAGAAAAAATTTACATTCCTGTCATTGATGACCTCTTGGATGAATTGAGTGGTGCCCAGTTCTTTACTAAAATTGATCTTCGTTCTGGCTACCACCAAATCCATATGAAAGAGGAATACATTCCTAAGGCTTCCTTTAGGACTCATGAGGGCCACTATGATTTTTTGGTCATGGCCTTTGGCTTGTGTAATTCTCCCTCCACTTTCCAAAGCCTCATGAATCATGTCTTCCGTCCTTTTCTCCATCATTTTGTCTTAGTTTTATTTGATGATATCCTCATCTATAGTAAAACCTAGACATACCATCTTGCTTGTGTGGATTGAGTTCTCCATCTACTCTCTCATCACCAACTTTTCCTCAAACAATCTAAATGTGCTTTTGGTGCCTCGGAAGGTGAGTACTTGGGTCATCTTGTTGGCAAGGCCGGCTTCAGGGTGGATCCTAAAAAGACTGAAGTTATGAAAGATTGGCCTCACCCAAAGACTCTCAAAATATTGTGTGGATTTCTGGGCTTAACAGGTTATTATCACAAGTTCTTTAATAATTATGGAAAGATTGCGGCACATCTCATTGCACTCCTTAAAAATAATTCTTTCACTTGGACAACAACAGCTACTTAGGATTTTCAAACCTTGAAGATGGCCATGTGCACCACTCCAGTCTTGGCCCTTCCTGATTTCATAAAGACCTTTGTCTTGGAATGTGATGCTTCAGGGAAAGGAATTGGCATTTTCTTTATGCAAGAGGGTCGACCTTTGGCCTTTACCAGCAAACAATTGTCTGAGCGAAATTTGGGCAAATCAATCTATGAAAAGGAAATGTCGGCTATTTTGCATGCCGTGGATATTTGGCACCCTTATATATTGGGGAAATGATTCCAAATTAAGACAGATCATCAAAGCCTCAAGTATTTTATGGAACAACTCATTTCCTCCCCAGATCAACAAAAATGGGTGACTAAGATATTTGGATATTGTTATGAGATCATTTACAAGAAAGACAAAGACAATGTGGTTGTTGATTCACTTTCCAGAAAATATGAAGATGAAGGGTCCCTTTTTCTCTCTCCTTCATTGTACCAGATTGGCTCCAAGATGTTCGCCAGGAATGGCTATACGATCCCAAAAGTTTGCATCTGATACAACAATTGCAGTCCAATTCTCCAGTTTCCCCAGGGTAATTTTGGATCCATGATGAGCTTCAATATAAAGGTCGTTTGTATTTAAGTAAATAGTCAAAATTTAAATCCACGGTACTTTTTGAGCTTCATGCTACACCCACATATGGGCACTCCTGGTTTACCAAAACCTATGATCGGGTCAAACGTTCTTTTTTCGGGGATGGTATGAAACAGAACGTTCATAATTTTGTGGCTGAATGTGATGTGTGTCAACGCAAGATGGGAGAAACAGTCAAATCTCCTGGAACACCACAACTGCTTTTGATTCCAACTGTTATTTGGCGGGATATCTATATGGATTTTATTGCAGGCTTACCTAAATCAAGCAATAAATCAATCATCATGGTGGTAGATTATCGTATTTCCAAGTATGCTCATTTATGTGCTCTTCAAAACCCATTTAAAGAATCCACTATGGCTCAACTTTTCATGGATCAAGTCTTCAAGCTTCATGGCATGCTGCATTCTATTGTTTCTGATCACGACCCAACTTTTACCAGCATTTTTTGGCAATAACTGTTCAAGCTACAAGGCACCCAATTGTATCTCAATACAACTTATCATCCCCGAACTGATGGTCAAACTGAAGTTTTCAACAAGTGTTTGGAAACATTTTTGAGGTGTTTTGCATCAGAATAGAAAAATCAGTGGGCTCAATGGTTACCACTAGTTGAATGGCAGTACAACACTTTGTACCATACAGCTACCCACATGACTCCTTTTGAAGTGGTATATGGACAAACGACACCTTTAGTTCTCTCATATTTTCCAGGTGTCTCGAAGGTCCAGGTGGCTGACCAAACTCTTACAATTCGAGAGGATATTCTCCATACCCTCAAACAAAATTTGGTCATGTCCCATAATCGCATGAAGAAACAAGCAGATCAAGGTCGCTCTGAACATCAATTTGCAGAACGGGATCATGTGTTTCTTCGACTACAACCTTACAAGAAAAATTCCCTCAAGTTTGACCATTTTCAAAAACTGGCGCCCAAATTTTATGGTCCTTATACTGTTCTCAAGCATGTGGGACATGTGGCCTATCAGTTAGCTTTGCCCATTCATTCTAAACTCCATCCTATTTTTCATGTTTCCTTCTTAAATAAGGTGATTGGAACTAAGTGCCAAACTCAAACCAACCTTCCCTAGTTGGACGAAGAAGGCTCCATTTGGCTACAACCACAAGCAGTTTTGGACCAGCATGAGCGCCGTCTGCGTCAAGGAACCATCAAGGAAGTGTTATTCCAATGGAAAGATACAAATACAACAGATGCCACTTGGGAACCAACTACCATTCTACAGCAATTTCCACATATCAAGCCTTGAGGACAAGGATTTTTTTAAGGGGGAGGACATGTTAGGGACCTAACCCCTTACATAGGTAGAATAATATATTTCGATGTAATAAAGGTCAATATGAATAAGGCCTAGCAATAAGGAAGAATAATTCCAATGTAATAAGACCTAATAGAAGCTTCCTCTTCTAGAAGGATATTTCTCTAGATGGTTCTTTTGATAGACATATTTAGTATAAATAGGAGTCAAGGGTATGAGAACTTTTTTCTTGGATATTATTGCAATAGATCTCATCTCTATTGGAGGTTTCCCCCTCGAAGAGGAAAGTGAACATTTCTCTCAGTAATCAAAGTGCTCTTTCTGGTGTTATTCTGGTATCATTTTGGTATTATTATGGTGTTGTTATGGTTATATTGTTGTTCATCTGCCATTTCTAGCTATTTATTTATGTTCTGCATATTTTCTTATATATGGAATATTACACTATGACGACCCCATGAATCTGGAGGAGGCCATAAGGAGAGAAAAACATTTTTATGAGCATAGCAGAGGGAGGCAATTTTTCCAAAAATCTTGGAATGACAAGATTAAAGGAAAGAGGGATTAAAGGAAGAAACTTTTTAAGCCACCCTTTTTCAAGAAAAACTCACAAGCAAATCAATAAGTTCAGTCAACCCAAAATGAGCTCAGGATTGCAGTTTCATTTGGGAAAAGGCTAAGGTAGTATCTTGTACAATGTTGGGGATGTGAGGGAAATCACTTATATAGATATTTCCCTCACAAAGAAGAAAGAATGAGGACTATCCACAACATTCAGGAGGATGAAACAATTGAAGAATGGGAGGAAATATCCCAAGGATTTATACAACCTTGGACAACAAGAAAGAAGAATATCAATCCCCCATGATTGAAGTGGAAGGTAACATTGCTAACCAACCCATAGAAATTTTAATTGATTATGGAGCTAGCCAAAGTTGCATAAACTCTAACATTGTTGAAATATTTCAATTACACATGATTAAGAATAAGAAATATCAATTAGTTCAGTTAGCTACAGGGGCTAAGAGGAAAATCAATGAGTTGGTTAAATATTTTCCAATAGACATGAATGGACTCAACACAAAGGTAGATGTAAGCATCATACCATTGGGTTCATATGATTGTTTGATTGATATGGATTGGTTGGAAAAACATCATGTTGTCCTAGATTGTTACAACAATACAATCACTTGTCTCAATGAAGAGGGGAAACAAGGAAAGGTTCAAGGCATTCCAAGAGTTGTAGCTATTAGAGAAACTTCAGCCATGCAGTTGGAAAAGAGTTTCAGGAAGGGGTGTCAACTTTTTTCAACCCATATGGAAGAGGAAGACATAGATAGAATGCCAAGTATTGAATTCCCTCCAGTCTTGAAGGATTTTGGAGATGTTTTTGGGGAGATTCTAGGATTTCCACCAAATAGAGACATTGACTTCTACACTGATTTGGTTCCATAAGTTTCCCCAGTGTCCAAAACACCATACAGAATGGGTACACCAGACTTGAAGGAGTTGCAAATGTAGCTTGAAAAACTGTTAAAGAAGGGGTATATATGCCCAAGTGTGTCACCTTTGGGTGCCCCAATTCTTTTTGTGAAGAAGAAAGATAGAACCTTAAGGTTGTGTATTGATT
>JZKD02S1725139.1:54191-78608 GCA_000966675.3 Picea glauca
ACACCCAATCCCCTACTTCAAAACTTCTTTCACTACGATGTTGATCTGCTTGTTGTTTCATGCGATTTTGTGCCATGGTTAGGTTGTCCTTTAAGATTTGGAGAACTTGTTGTTGTTGATTACAAAGTTACAAATCAGATTTGGATGATGAAACTGATGAGGGATTTTGGTTGAGGTACATGTTGGGTACATGGTTGAGACAAGTAGTTGATGAGTTGACACATACATGAGGTGTATAGTTGATGATGTTGGTACATATCGATGTGTCATATCTTATGTGTATTTGATGCATGATTGGTGCATATTTGGTGCATGGTTGATGCACTCATTAATGGTATAGGTTGAGGTACAAGTTGGTGCATGGTTGATGCACTCATTAATGGTATAGGTTGAGGTACAAGTTGGTGCATGGTTGATGCACTTATTTATAGTACATGTTGATTACAGGTTGTTTGGACAGGTTATTGTGACATGTTATTTGTACAGGTGTAGTGCATGGTTGTTGCATTTGTTTATGGTATAGGTTGAGGTATAGGTTGATGTATGGTACATTTTGGCACATTTTATTGGTACATGTTGTTACAGTTTGATAACATGTTGATTAGTACATGTGTACAACAATATATCTCACAGTGATAGTGTGACAGTGGTTCCATCATTCTACTTATACGTTAGGGAGGTTGGATGGGGAAAGGGAAGGTGGTTCTAGACACCTTCCAATTGTATCTAGAGAACATATGGGGTTGTATCCTCCTTCTAGTTATATCTAGAGAATTGGGGAGTTGGAGCTTCCCTTAGGTTGTAGCTTGAGAAACTAGGGAGTTGTAGCCTCCTTCTGGTTGTAGCCAGAGAATTGGGGAGTTGGAGCTTCCTTTAGGTTGTAGCCTGAGTAACTAGGAGGTTGTATCCTCTTTCTGGTTGTAGCCATAGAATTGGGGGAGTTGGAGCTTCCTTCAGGTTGTAGCCTGGGAAACTAGGGGGTTTGAGCCTCCTTCCAATTGCAGTTGGAAAACAAAGGAAGTTGGTGCTTCCAATGAATGTAATTCTTAAATACATATAAGAAAAATCATTTCGTGGTTTTCTCCTGCTTTGGGTTTCCATGTAAAAACACTGGTGTACTATGTATGTGTATGATTGCTCATTTGTTCATTGTTTATTTACTCTGCAACTATTGGATGATAATGTTGCATTGATATAACACTTTCATTTTGTGGTTAAAAATGATTATTGCTCTATTACTGATTCACCCCCCTCTCAGTAATCCAATAGTAACCACTCTACTAAATCATCAACCAATTAATGATCTCAAACCTTAAACAATTTATAATTAGGTTTTCATTGAGTTCTTATATTTTATTCTTTTTTGTCATATGCATATGAAATCAAAAGGTAATCAATCTTTTTGGCTTCCATTTTAGGTATAAGTAGTGGTGTCCATTCATGGCTCATCTCTGTAATTGATTATAAATGAATATTGCAGCCTTATAGAATATGCCACATTTAGTCCACACGAAAGTAAAAATAGATATCAATATAGATTTTAGTGCAAGGTTAAAGGGAATATAAACGATTTTATTGTGTTTCTATTTGTTTATTCATCTTATTTTACTTGGATTTTGTAGGTCTAGCTCAAGTAGTGCCTTATCATGACCAATAATGTGGTGTTCTTCTCCATGATGACAATAATACAAATGTTTTTTTTACTCTTTTCCTAATTGGGATTTTAATTAGTCTTCAACTTCAATGCCTAGATAATAATTCTCCTCATATTATTTTGATTTAGAGTATATAAGGATATCATACAAAAACCCAAGTATAATCGTGTTCACATTCTCATTGAAAACATTGTTCATCGAGTAGGAATTATAAAAATTTTAGGTGCATTAGCTATAATTTATCGTTTGTATCTACCGAACCCTTCTCAGGGGACTCTTATAAAATTCATTATTTTTTGTTTTCCATGAGATTTAATTGGCTTGATATAGATTTGGTTACCCGTTTCTTGAATATGTTATTTTATTCCACAACTTTGAATGTTTTTGTAAGTAACATGCTTGATTAGTTCCTATGTACCATCTATGGAAGACTTAACCTTGTAACATTTTTTATTTTGTTTTTTTAACTCCTGCTAACATCTTTAACAAATAGGATAACTTCCCTACTTTTGAATGTCTTGATGTCTCAAGCAAAACATAGTTCTTGAAAATTCTTTGAAGTTTTATCCTTTATATTTTTGGGAATAAACATAAGTGACCAGGCTTCTTGAATGATGACACCATAACTCTATGTAGGTGCATTTTGGTGGATGAAGATCATGATCTTGTCATCAGGCATGACTCAAAATATAATTGTGAGTCATTTAAATTTCTTAGTCTCCTTGATAGTTTTAGTTACTAGAAGAATACATGCATGGGGTTCTTTATTTTGTAGACAAATGAAGGTTGTGTGTAGTTCTTAAACTTCTTGGCTTTGTTTGGATTGAATTATTTGGCATGCACTTTTGTGTAATGGTGAATCCTTTGAGATGTTGAATTGATTTATTTAAATTTTAAACTCTTTGATTTATTCATAAGCCATAGTTTGCAATGCAATCCTTTATAGTCACTTCCTTTTGAACTTAAACTTATTTGACTGGTCACTACTTTAAAATATTACAACAGATTATAGTTCATGGTAGGAGAGGTATTTATGTCCATTTGTTATTATAGATTGTACTTTAAGAGATACAAGTTGTTTATCAGACCCGTAGAATTTGATACAAAATTCCTATTGTTATTGTATACAATTATTTGGATATAAATCAACATAAGTGATATGGGTCATAGTGATTTTTTGGTAGAGGGAAATTTGCATTGCGATGGAAACATCCACTAAAAATATTAAACACCTAGATTGTACTTCAATAGATATAGGTTGTTTATTAGAGATATAACGATTTGTATAGATTTCCTATGGTGGTTTCTATGGATCCCCTTTAGTAGTTGCTAAAAATATAAAAAATGCTATAGTTTTACCGTAGATGTTTTTTAAAATTTTATAGTGGCTATAGATCATCCTTGAAGTTGAATATTCCCTCTAATCAAGAGATTCCATGCTATTATTGGGATGAGTCTATTTGATGAATTTAAAATATGGGTTTTGATATGTGAAATAAGTGAATATACTTAAAGTGATTTGGAATGCCATTAGTTCATAGGTGTTATCATCCTAGAAATAGTGCATGTGGAACATTTTTGAATGGTAGTTTATCATTGGTTTGAAATCTTGAAAGTTGACTAGTGTGCATTAGTGAGCTCTAATGCCAAACTCTGTTATTACATTTAAGAGGAAGGGTTTTGAAAATCGTATATAGTATGGGAATTTGATTAACATACTACTGCCATTAATGAAAATTTTAGAATAACAATCCCTACTTTTGTTGTTGATATGAAGATACATTGAAATTGTCACACTTTGGAAAACATCAATATATTTGGTTGATCATTTCATACATTTTGGGTGATATTTGATATGTGTAAGTATTCACCCTCATGTGATTTTAAGGTGGAACACGACCTTTTCCTCCATGCCACATTCAAAAGAGAAGTGACAACCTAATTGATGGGATACCAAATCATAAAATGTCTCTTTGGATTACTTTATAAGATTCACCATGTCTCCACATAACATTCTCTAAGGTTGTCACGCCACGCTATTTTTTTTTTATATATAAAAATTATGTCTCTTAAGAGATGTTTTCAACATTAAATGAGATATTTACAAAATAGCTAGAATTATCTCAACATCACTTAAGCAATGTCTAAGACATCAAATAGATGTTTCTACTATAGCTTAAACATCGGTATTGGTGCTATGTGCAGTTGTAAGACCCTAGGTTCGAATGATCTTGACCAAGAAAACCCTTAAGACACTGACCCTTTCGACATCACCTGCATGCAAGTAAATTCTCACCCAAGGTATCTATTGGGGCTACAGGAACTGAGTTTCTGTAGTAGTGAGGGAATGGGAGGTGACCATCTTTTTCATTCTTACTTATTATCTATGTGCTTTTTATTCTGTATTTTCTCTTCTTAGATTACTTAGTGAATTCAGTTATGCATTATCATGATACTTCAAATTACCACAGAAACCACATGTGATAGCATTCATAACCATTTTGTAATGATCATACAAAGAATAATTCGAATCTAACATGCATCAATAAAACATCCATGTTCAATCACATAGAATAAAAATACACACATGAGTAAGTGTGGTTCACCCAACTTTGGGCTACGTCCACAACAAATGGCTTATTTGTTATTATTTATGTAATTTTCTCAGGCTTGTGCACTGTGCTTACAAAGATACATAATGCTATCTTTTGCTTCTCCTAGCCTAGCCATTTTGTAGTGCAAACCTCTCTAATCTCTCTCTCTGCAACATCTCCTCAACCCTCAGACATAGACTCAATAGTTAACTTTGGAACTCATTCTATCACTCCCTTTCTCGACCATAAAAAAATAACTAAAAGTAATAGTGAGGAACTATCTCTAAGAAGAAACCATATTATCCCAACCCATTACATATTTACACATAAATTCTAGGGCTTAAAACCCTACTTTGTTCATCCCAAAACCCTATTACAATTCAGGGTAACTCAAGTTCACTTGTTGTTCGAGATGTTTTTCCTACTTTTTTGCATGTTTCTTTTTCACTTTGACTATTATTCTTCCTACTTTTGTGCATCTTTCTATCTTTAGCACATCGAGCTATCATCCTTCCTTTTCTAACACTTCCTTCTCTTGCTTTATTCCTCTTCTTTATTCTTCTCACTGCACACTATACTCCTAAATGCACCTCAATTGCACACTCATGAGTTTTCCTTCTTCTTTTGCGCACATATTCTATACTTAGGATTTTTCATGAATCTTATTTTCATAATTCTTATCCAATAGTCCCCCAACACTCACTTGTGGCTCGTCCCAAGCCACTTAGGCCTATTGTGCACTCCTTCATCCTTTGATGAATATTTTTGAGGCTTCCTTGGTTGCTGCAACTTCCTTTACTATAAATTCCTCTGTTTCCACAATCTCTTTGAGCCTCTGTGCGGTCAGTGTTGTAATATTTTCTTCGGATTCATGTGCTGATGTTTTAACCTTTCCCTATGCAGTGTCCAGTTCTCCTATCACCCTCAATGATTCTTCTTGTAGTGGTACCAAGCGTCACTGGAGGATATTTTGTTGGTCTTGCATCCTTTCAACTTCTACATATGATTTCCGTTGTGCCGAAATTGTCATCATACATTTAGTCGGTGGAAGGGAGTGTACGCACTTTGAATATTTCTGGGCCTTTTCCTGCACTTCCCTTAATTTTTCTTCCACAACCTTCATCCCTGTATATTCTACTAGATCTGCTCATATTTTCATGCTTTCCTCGCATAGTTTGGCACATTCTTACTCCACTTTCTTGATGCTGGCTATGGCTGTCATCGTCGTTCTCTCTCTTCCTGCTCGTTCCTCTGGTGGCATTCCCAAAGTATTGCGCATGTGTAGGTCCTCTACTTTGGTGTGGAATCCTTTGATGGCTTCACCAATTTTCAAGACCTCCTCCTCCAGAGTATCTTCTACTACTATTGATACTTTCTGAATTTCCTTATACAACTTCTAGATGGTCGCTTGTGTCTTCTACGCCATTATCTCGACTTCATCCTTTTCTTTTAGATCTTGCCTAGCCTTTTTCTCGGCCGCATTCTTGTCTTTCATTGTTTCTTCCAGTCTATCTTCAAATTATTTCTTTTACTGGATCACATTATCATATTGTTGCTACAAATAAGTCTGTTCATCCATGACTTTGATCATTTCCCGATTTGCTTCATATGAACAGATCCTAGTCTAATGAAAAATACCTATTTGAAAGATTTGTAATATGTGTATGGGAATCCTTGACACCAATATGTTCAAGTGTCTCACTATATTCATATATTCTTTTAGTTCTACCATTGGGAACTCAATTTCATCCATCTCGATTTGTAATGTTCTACACCCAAAAACTAACGCGATCAAGATTGGATTAGAAACCTCTGCTTCCTCCACGAAAATTGTGGATGGTCCTACTCCTCACCTGCACTTTGGTGTTACTTGGTCTACTTCCAAGCGCTACTGTAACATTGCCAACTAATCCTGCACCTTCCAATGTTGTTATTATTGCTTCCTCGTATCTTCCTCAATTAATTCCTCTGTAGCGTCCCGTACTTGGTATCCGATTCGGTCCATGTCGTCATTGGTCAGTGTATAGACTGGAGGTACCTTGTGCACTTTGGTCTTCTTGTGCACACCTCCTGTTGGATCCTTCCCCTTATATTTTTGTTTTACTCCTATTGTGGGGACTGTGTTTCTTCTGTTGATGGTCCATGCATGTTTCCTGTGCCATTTTTTTGATCATTCCCTTGCCCCTCATCCAATCATCCTCACCTTTGTCCTATTCTTATTCCTCTTCTGGGTGGCATGTTTGTTTTGTTGGAGTTTTCCACCCATATTCCCAATCATTAGATATTAGGGAGATATCCTCTATTGTCAACCTATAGTTGGGTGGAAACCATTGGTGCACATGGTCCTTTTTCGCTTGCACATACATATGGTGCATCCCTACTTTGAATCATGCAATATCCTTGTAGGTTTCTACTATCTCAGTTGATATGCCCGATGTATGTTCTATTATATACCTAATTGAGTGAAAGTATATGAAAACTGTAACATTATTGTCTTGTTTCCTCCTTTTGTTTGGCATATTCCATAAGTTGGCATATCATGCAACCATATTACCTCTACCGGTTGTTCTCATGCACTGGTAATAACCCGATTCCTGCCATCCTAGCAATGCAATCAAAATCAAAATCCAAGCATAATGAAACTCTATACCCTTCTCCTGGGCCTCTATACAATCTGTCAAAAAATAATTCACCAAGAAGATGGCCCAATTCATTCGGACCCCTTCTGATCATTTTCCCATGGTTGCGATTACTGAAGTAGGCACTTCGTCCTTATGGAACTTGTGAAAAAATTTGCAGGCCAACCCTTGCGTTGAAAACTAGACACAATATTCATTGATGTTCACAAAATACAACCCCCTTTTTCCTTTAAAGGTGTGAAACTTCTCTTTCATGGATTTTGATTGGGATTTCTCCCCTGATTTGTTGAACAAGGTGGTTGGATTCTCTCCTTATTTTGGTAGCCCTGTGATCCATGCAATCAATGCGGTATCAATCGACACTGGTGGGTCAAGATACAATGTTTCCCCATGGATGCAGTTGAGTAATAACTTAAGACAAGCATTGATTTCCAGGCTACACCCAAAGTGTGGAACCTCCAGTAAGTTCAATATCCTCAACTTCTCAATTCTGATTTCTCACATATGTGTTTCCATCAATATCTCTCCTATGCCTAATACGCTCTTAAGGCATAAGTACTTTTCCTTGTACAGGTTGGGAAACTTATGCTCATCTATGATATCATGATCTACAAATTTGAGGGGGAAAAAGTTGCCTAACATGTCTCCTTCCACACTTACACCAGGTGGGATTGGTGATGTTTCCAATGGGTATTTTTTGTCTGCTGGTACTTTAATGTGAGGTGCATTTTCATTTCATGACGATACATAGTCCCTATGGAAATTTTATTGTGAAGGAAAATCCAAAGGCGAAGCTCCAGGTATTTCCTCAACTTCTAGTGCAAGTGATGGTCGTTTTGATTGCTTTCGTGTCATTGTTGATGGTGCCCCAACTTTCGGCGGGGCCATTGTTTTGTGTGACATGTTCCTTTACTTTCTTTGTGGTTGTTTTGGTGTGGATGTAGTTTGGCTTTGAGTCAGATTTGGTTCGCTCTCACTTGCATGCAGCTCTTAGTAACAATAATTTATGCTTGGCGACCTTCAACTTATTTTGTGCCTCCTTGCCAACTTTTCATGTCTCTTCATGCTTTAACTAAATTGTCCAATACACTAATGAGGTTGATGAATGGTTACATAAATGAAAATTTGTTACCAAATATGTCGTTGTATTTTTTCCTTGTACTTCCATTATGTTGTGATTTCCGGAGGCTCTTACGATTTAATATTATACGACGTCTTTATGACCTGTCATTTACACTTTGTCACCGTCATTTCCATGATTTAATGCCTTTTTATGGTCTTGTCAATATCATACTACACAACTGTTGTTTCCTTTGAATATGTTTTCTTCAAAATATTTTTCTTCTATTTATTATTTTCTTAATTGGTGTAGTTCCATCCTGATAGTGCGACAATCATCCTTTCTTTGCTATTTCTTATGCCTTTGTGCTCTATAATATTTTTCTTTTTCTATATCTACTTTTTATTTATTTTCCGTCCTTTTTCTACTTTTTATATGCTTTTATGTGTTTTACCTTCATACTATTGTACAATTACTATGATGCATGTGGTCTGGCACAATTGATTTTACTGCGCAAAATGTCGATCATCTTTATAGAGCTTCAACCGACTCCCATTCACCATTCCTCCAAGAACCTCTCCATTTAGGGTTTCCAACTACATGAGTCTCTGTCACCTTCTTAATCACATAGGGTCCCAACCAATGCATTCTAAACTTTTCAGGATAAAATCGTGTATGTACGCATCTTGCAGAAGGACAACACATGTATGTATGCAACTGTCAAGCAAAAACCTGTGTACATGTGTCAAAACACATCCAAACTAAGAAGAAGGCTAAGAAAATCAGACTCAGAGTGAACAGAGGTTGTCAAGAAATCATATGAAAAGAAAGTCAATATAAACGAGATAAATATAAGGAGAAAAACACTCCAAACCCCAAAAATGAAGATTATATCTCCAGTATGGTCGCCAATTCTGTTACGAGCAAAATCTCTCTATGGATAGCACAATAGACGGAAATGACTGCAGAAATCAAATCTAATCTCAAGTATGTTATATAAACAAATATTCTAGCAAGACACGATAAAAGGCCTACCTCGTCCAGGCATTCGATGAAGTCCACCATTAAGAACTCTACCCAAAGCGATACACCTGCAACTAGTCCTCAACAACCAATAAACGCAAGAATATGGTGATAATATATAATGTTAGCACATTCAATAGCATAATCCATCAACATTCATAACAAATACACCCATGTAATAACAATTCAAATATTTGTAAGATATTAATTGGATGAGAAAATTATATTTCTATTAGAATGTAACCAACATAAGTGAATGAATTACAAACTTTCATGTCGGCATGGTTCAAAACCGAGAAACTAAGTTCCTTCCAGCTGGACCTCCACCACTTCAATCCTCCACCAAAGGAAAGCTCATATAAGAGAGACAATGAGATTCTCAATCAATAAGGGAAGAGCTTGGGGGCTGAAAAATGTGTTCAGACTTGAAGGACAAAGGGATGTAGACTCAATGTGAAGTGAATAATTTCTCCAGAGTAACTTTGCTCTCAAAATTGAATTCTTCTCTTCTTTTCCATAGCTCGGTTTTGACCCATTTATAGCCTTCAAGTGGAACTGAAGGGCCAAGTTAGTATGTTTCTATTATATGGAAGGCCAAGAATAATTGATCTTGTGACGTGACATGGAAAACCAACACCACTTTTTAATTTTGGGCACAAATCCCGATGTATGCGGGTTGTAGTGGTGAAAACTGCATATACACATCTTGTAATATAGGCATGGAACATATATGTGGAAAAATCATGTTTTTAGCTATGGGATTTGCAAAAGGGACTTCAATTCTGCATAGGGAAATGGAAAAACGCCTTCTGTACAAGATCACATAGGGTGAGGAAAATATTGCTATAACATGCATGAACTTGTTGTCATAGAGTAATGCCAAGTATCCCACTTGAAATTTTTTATGCTTAATGTGTCTATCATGCCATGCCTTCTTGCTGGCTTCCCGAACTTGCTGAGGGAAACCCGGGACAAACCAATCTTCCTCAAGTTGTACCAACTGTGACAATATCTCCTCTATTGCTCCAGAGTCTGAAAGATCAGTGATCACTGCAATGTGAAGGCTAGGTAGAATAAAATCCATTGGCATTACTGTTTCTTTCCCATAGACAAACCTAAAAGGTGTTTTCCTTGACAACTTTTCGCTTGTCGTCCTTTAGTCCATAAAACTATAGGAACTCTTAAGTCCCAATCATCTCTCCCTATGTTGCAGATCTTTGTCATAGCATTCTCTAGAATTTTATTGAAAGTTTCCACTGTCTTATTGGCTTAAGGATGATATGGGGTATTCTTCTGATGATGAATTTGAAAATCTTCAGTCAATGCTGCAATTTTCTTATTCAGGAAATGTTTTCCTTGATCACATAGTAATATGCGTGAACATCCAAATCGTGTGACTAGATTCTCAAACAAAAATCATGTGGGAGTCTCCACAATGCAGTCTATAACTGGTGATGCTTCTGCCCATTGTGTCAAATACTCTGTCGAAGTGATTATGTGCCTTTCCCCTGATCTTCTTTCTTGTAGGTTAATTGGCCCCAAAAAGTGTATGACCCATTTATCAAATGCTTGCAACGTAACTTGTGGATTTAAAGGCATTTCATCCCCCCTCAATGAATTTCCACTCTTTGACATACATAGCATGATTGACAATGTTCTTTATCATCTTTATACAGTGTGGGACACTAAATCCCTATGCACAAAATATTTTGTGCAGTCTCTTTTCTTGCATAATGTCCTCCTACAATCCCTTCACATGATTCTATTAGTATCATAGGCCTTTCATGTTCCAACAGACGTCGTCTCAATATTCCATCTGCACCCAACTTGTATAAATTTTTTGCAATCAACTGATAATATTCTTTTTTAACTACTAATTGTTTCTTCTGTGTGACTATCATGTCTGATGGGGCCATTACTATAATTAGAAACTGCACGATGTCCGAGAAGTAATCATCCACCATTTTAACTGCAAATACTTGAGCATCTGGTAAGTTTTCATCTAAATTAACCGCATCTTCGACTGCTAGTATGTGTGATAAATGATCTGGTCCTGCATTCAACTTCCCTGGTTTCACCACAACTTCAAAATCATATTTCTGGAACAATAATAGCCATATGCATATTCTTCCCCCCCAACACTGGCTTGTTCACTAAATATTTTAATGCAGAATGGTCTATGTACATCTTAAAGTGAGACCCTAATAAATAATGTCTGAACTTCTACAGAGCATATGCCATTGCCAATCCTTCTCATTCTATGGTAGTGTAATGCTTCTATTCTATGGGAAACTTCTTACTTGAAATATAAATTGGATGATCTATGTCTCCCTCCCTAGGTTGAGATAGTACAATGCCCAACGCTATCGACAATGCATCTACATGAACATGGGACTCCTTGTTCCAATATGGAAATATAAAAATTGGCGCGGTCACTAGTTTTTTCTTTAATGTGTCTAAACCCTTCTGACAATCCTTGTTCCATTGTAACTTCACTTCCTTATTCAACAAATTTTCCATCGGTGCTGTGATATGTGCATATCCTTTAATAAACTTCCTGTAATATCTTGTATGACCCATATTTTCCCTCAATTGTCTAACTGATGTAGGTGGTTCTAAACCAAGAATCAATGCAATCTTGGCTAGATCCACTAGTAATCCCTATTTGCAGACTACATGGCCCAATAAAATTTTGAACGATAAGCAAAAAACACACTTCTTCAAATTCAACAAAATATGACACTGTCTACACCTATTGAACATTATCCCTAGTACTTCTATGTGATCCTTTAGTAGGTTGAACATAATCCAATCATCTAAGTACACTTCATGGAACTTATGGATAATTTCCTTAAACACTTCAACCACAAATTTTGAAAAAATTGCAGGCGCATTCTTCAATCCAAAGGGAATTATTGTATACCAATAAATTCCCCACTCCGTCATGAAAGTAGTCTTGTACTGATCCTCTTGTGAAATTTTTATCTAATGGTACCCAGAGAATCCATTTGTGAAAGAATACGTATCTTTCCCTCCTACCTTTCTCCAATACCCCTGTATACCTATGTGCAATATTTTCAACCTCAACACCAAACCTAACTTGCATTAGTCTTCTACACTGTGACTCGTCTTTCATTCCCACTTTGTGTGTAGCCCAACATTTGGTGGGAGTTTCTTTTAGGACAACATCTAGTGCCAAAAACCTTTATTGTTCGAGAACTTGCAACTTAAATTCCTTTATAAAAAATATTATATAAGTCAATCCATCATACCTAGATGGAACACATAACTCTGTTCCAATCCAAAATAAGTATCAAGTCATGCGTGCACATCATCTTGTTGAAACTTCATGCATCCTCTACTGCCAATGCTCTATACCTTCTTCTGAATCTGATGCACAAGAAATGATACTTCTCCAACTTAGCATACCATATGCAGTGGAGTTTACATATTCATCCATCCACACAATCATGTTATAAAAACTGTCAATGTTGTTTCCTCTTGCTGGCTCTATGTATCTCTTTCCTTCTGTTGGGTCTAATGGTGCAGTAACTTTCAAAACTACGACTTCAAATATCATTTCTCTCCACTTTAAATTAATGAAAGGCTTATTATCAAATTCCCATTCAAGTCCCATCAGTGATGGATATAGTTTACTATCATCCACAATATCAATAACTTCAAAGTCTGCTACACTACACACCCCATCTATGTTCATAGGTACTCTTGTTAATCGACCAATTGGTACTATCTTGTGCTGATTTGAGAGACTTAATTGAACAATAGACCAGACCAACTTGGGTTTTCCCATAATCTCCCAAGTCTGCTTTGGAAATAGATTCACATCAAACCCTAAGTCCAAGATGACATTATCCACATCATATTCCCCAATTTGTGCACTAAATCTGAATTCTCTGTTGGTTCTCTTTCTGCGTAGTACTTGATTCACCAACCTCCAATGAGATTTTCCCTTCCTTATGTGAAATGATTAATAATTTCTATAGTGCATTCAATGCAGTTTCATATTAATTTATCATTATGAAAATTCTCAAAAATTCTTTTAGAGTTCTTACCTTCCCAATTGGCCTCTCTATCCCAACGCAACCATTGACCTGTGGCATAGATGATGTTGATGCTACCCAATATTGTCCAAGTACCTCTTTTATTTCCCTCTAATATGTTTCCTTTTATTGTTAGGATCGAACGTTGGCATAGGCCTTGCTGAATTCCTTACCCATTGCTCAACCTACTTTCCTCCATTTTTCACATCAACCCCTGTTCTATCTCCTCCGCATGTAACAATTGCTATTCTAGGTCTTTCATTTCATTTTTGAATGATATTTTCTATACATTTTGATTTGGATTCTGGTTCTGATTTCCTCTTGCCTTCTATTTCGCAACTAGTTGAGAATAGCCTTCTATTGCATGGTCTAGTGCTCGACAATATGTGCACATTGTACATGGATTCATGCAGTCGTGGTCTAAGTGTACTGATTGGTTATAATTGTAACATATTATCGGTCCTCTTCCTCCTCTACTAAAATTTCCTCTTCCTTTACCTCTTCCAAAATTTCCTCTGTTCCTTGGATTAAATCCCCTCTGGTTAGTATACTATGGAACACCTCCTTCTATCGCAACATTCTCCTTATGAATCTTGTACATATTTGTAGTGTGCTCCCTCATCAAATTGAATGCGTGAAAATCATTTTCTTTATGTCTAACTGACTTGCATAAATTGAAAAATAAGTTACTTGGTGTACTCTGATACTTCTGTAGTAGTGGGAACTTAGTTGGATGATGTCCCCATTTCTTACATATCTTGCAATACCCCCCTCCTGGTAAAGGATTCAATGCTCCAATTTCCATATACTACGCGAATGTTGTGCATTCGTCCTTGTGATGACCTTCAGTCCTACACTTGGTACACCAGAGTTGTTCATGTTTCTCCTTCCCTTTTGTAAGTCATGCTACTTGAATCATCGAATAAACCAACTATGTCTGAACTTTCACCATCCTTCCATTGTCTCCTACAGGGGATGATTCCAATTTCATTACAATTTCTAGAGCCTTGGGATGCGACAAAACCTTCTGTTCAATCAACGACCTGCGAATGTGTGGTAGAAGTCCTGCAATAAACTATTCTTGAAGCTATTGATCAGGGATATGTAACATCACTCTACCCATCATATCCTTAATAAATTGGTCATAATCCCATATTGGTTCATTTTTGTACTTGTTTATTTTCCTTCATCTCTATAATATACTGTGACTCAGACTTTGGCTTCTTGAACTCTTTTAACAATGCTTGTCTTATCTCAGCCAAAGTCTAGGCCTATACAGTAGGTACTCTGTAGCTTCATGTACCAAACTAATGCACAACCTATAAATGTTGTTGGTAATTGTGCAATATTCACGGCCTCGTCCTAGACATTATTTGTGGCCTAGATTGTCTCGCAGACAAACAAATGTTGTTCTGGGTCCTCTGACCCAACTCCATGGAACTCAAGTAGTATGAGGGTATTGTCTACCCCTGCCATGCTGCTTTGTGTAGTCCCTCTTCTTGGTGATGCTGGTTGACTTTGACTCTGTGCACTGCTTCCACTGCTCTGATTGCTACTGCTCGTTCCTCCCTTTATAACTATAAGTGATTTTGATAAGTCTTCAACTGTTATTTCTAATTGTGGTGACACACATGGGGTTATGGATTTGACACAATATTTAGTCTGAGTAGGAATTAATGACTCTTCTATTATAGGAATGAACTGAGATTTCTCTTCCTCTCCTCTTATGTGTGGTACCTCCACTATTTGGAATATTATGCACGATCCTCTACCCTTTGGATCACTGTGTGGATATCCTTTCTCATCCCTAGTCTTTCACCTCTTGTACCTCCTTCCTCTGCGCAATTCTCTAAAATTGTCTTCTTTCTATGGTATACCTTCTTTGGTTATCTGCATCCTCAATCCATCCCTTCTTTCTTCATCACTTCCTTCATTCTCTCATGTCCTTATACTATCCTCTTGTCATCCCTATGTTTCCCTATGTGCGCGAAGCCCCTTAGAAGTCAGAATCCATTGTCATCATGTGCTTGTCACACAACAACATATTTATCCATGCACCCAATGATTTCATGAACCTTCCGTGTGGACCTTTGAAGAAGTCCCTTTCTGCAACACTGGACTTTTGGGTTTTTATATTATTTGTAGTGGAAGTCTAGTGGAGGTGGATCGAATGATGGTTGAAGTCAAGGTGGATCAACAATAGATAGAGGGTTGAGGTATATCGACAACAAGTCGAAGGTCGAGGTAGTAGACCGAGTAAAGTCAATGTCAAAGGTCAAGATGGTTCGACATGGTAAAGGCATCGATAGTAAGTCGAAGAGGTAAAACAGAAAGAGGTCGACAGGCAGCATGTGGAGATTGATTGAAGACCAAATGAAAACCGGCTAGTAATTCAACTTGGAGTCGACTATAATAGAATTCCAAGATTTATGGGATTTGTAGCCAATGATCCGCATGGATCGATAGTCATTTTTGGTTGCTAAGTATTTAGGGTTTTTCTTGTTGTAAATCATATAAAGAGGCATGTTGTAAGGCCGAAAAGGGTAATGATAATCAAGTCTTTAGATAAATCTTTAGATGTAGGTTGTTGGTCATGCAAATGTAAGCTGAATTGGATATAGGGTTGTTCTTGTGCATACAAGAGGGTATGATGTCGATTGTATCTTAGGTGTGGACCAAGGTTAGACATGTAACCTTTTATTCAGATTGAATAAGAGAACAAGAGAGCATAACTCTCAAGGCATGCTAGTTTTCCCATTTTGGGTTTCCAGGGTAAAATATTTGTGTATTGTGTGATTGCTTTTTCATTTACATTCTTGGTTAAATTCTACTTCTCTTATGGTAGGCTTAGTGTGGAAGTGTATCTCATTTCCTGACAAGTGAAATTAGAGAGAGGTTATGATTTGACGTGTGTATTAGATATTGATTTATCAATCTTGAATCTGAGAGCTAAACCCTAGGTACAGTAAGAATTGTAAGTCATAAATTGTGTCAAAGATCATGGTAAAGAAAGCCGAGAAATTCAAGAATAGAGATAGAAATTTTCAATAGCCATAATTTTGAGCTTTTGAAGCTTAAAATGGAATATATTCTTGTAGATCGAGAACAATGGACAATGGTTTGTCTAGGTACCTAGCCAACATGCATGTCTATGGAAGAATGGGAGAAACTAGAAAGAAGAACAAGAAGTACGATTCAAATTTTCCTTGTAGATTCGATACTACTAAATGTTTCAGGTGAAGATTCGGCCAAGAAACTGTGGGACAAGCTGGGAAACTTATACTAGTCGAAATATTTGGTAAATAAGTTGTTTCTCAGAAATAAATTTTATATTCTAAGAGTGAGTGATGATAGTTCAGTGACTAAGCATTAAAATGCATTTAATACCATTTTAAGCCAGTTATCGTCTGTGGATATTAAAATCACCGAGGAGACATGTATTATCCTATTATGTTCTTTGCTAGGATCTTTGGATAGCTTAGTCGTGGCTATAGGGAAAAATACAACCACACTAGTGCTAGAAGATGTGGTTTCTTCTCTGTTGTCAGAAGAAATGAGAAGAAATAACATGGAAGGATCGACCAAATATGATTTAGTGGTGAGAGGTCAATCGATTGAAAGAGATAAAGGGAAATTCTCCTGTAGAAAGTCTAAGTCAAAGGGTATATCTAAATTCCCGGTTCAATCAACAAGAAGATGCTGAAAATGCAGCAAAGATGGGAATTACAAAAAGGAATATAAGTCAAGGGTGATGGAAGTCAGTATAGGATCTGATGAGAAGCAATTGACTAAGAGAAAGATGACCCCGAATAAGGGAGGTGATGTGTACTTGGTGTCAACAAATGAATAATCGGATCAAGGTGTTTGGTTGATCAACTTAGGAGAATCCTATCATATGACACCACATAGAGAATGGTTGTACGAGTATGAATGATATGATGGAGATGATGTTTTCTTGGGGGATGACTTGACAAAAAAATTTGTCAGATAAAGAAGAGTTTGAATGATACTGCAAGATGGGAGGAAAAGAACCCTTCTAGGTGTGCTAAAAATTCTAGGTTTGGAAAGAAACCTGATATTTGTTAGTTAAATGAGTGATGCTAGAGTGCACACTGTGTTTCAGAAGGATTCATGCAATATGGTCAAAGGTGCGATGTTCTCAATGAAATGATTTTGGATTGGAACCCTATAAAAGATGTTAGGGAATGTTGACTCAATTGGATGCAACAATATAATTTTTCCTGAAGTCGACTTGACTTCGAATCAACTCGAACCAACTTGGGTTTAGTTGGTACAAACCAACTTGACAAGACATTATAAAATCTACCTGATCATGCTATGGCATGAGAGGATGGGACACATTGGAGAAAAAAGACTTTGAGCTATGCACAAAAAGGGTATGGTCAAAGGTTTTCCTGAATGTAGTTTATAAGTTGACTTTTGTGAACATTGCATATATGTAAAACAAAGTTGAGTGAGGTTTCCATTTGAAGTGACAAGGGAAAATGGGATTCTAGAATTGGTGCATAGTGATGTGTTTGGCCCGATTACAGTGCCTTTACTTGGTGGATCCCTGTATTATGTCTCCTTCATAGATTATTTTTCTAGGAAGACATGGATATATTTACAGAGGAAGAAATCATAGGTTTTCGAGAAATTTAAGGAGTTTAAATCTCTTGTAGAAAACCAGACAGATAAGAATATTAAGGTGTTGATAACTGACAACGATGGTGAATTTTGTGGAAGAGAATTTGATCAGTTATGTAAGGAGTGTGTCATAGCATGATAAAATACCAAACCATATACTGATACAGGTGGATATCGGTGGCCAACCACCTTTTCCAACTCGCTTAAAACAATTTTCTGGCAATTTTGGTAATTTATTTTAGTAGTTTTTAACTTCCGAGGCCATTTTGAGGGCCTAAATGAAGGTTTTTTGGGATCGATATTTTCAATAATCTCCAAAGGCTCTGATTGAAACCCATAAATGAATATCCTTGATGATACCTTTCCAACAATATATCGTGCGCCCCAAACAAAGATCATGTGACAAAGTTACGCCCCCGAGAAGTTGATACACCAAACTACCCAAAACAAGGTCCACAAAACTGTTGGCTTTTCATCTTCCGGGGTTAGGGTTTTGGATTTTATTTATGATAAAAATGACTTTGGAGCCTCATTTTAAAATCATATTCTTGTGAATGTGAGTATCAGACACATCTCTTCTCAGAGGTAACCTGCCACCATTCTAGTGAGTCTTTCACTCTGTATTTTTACAGTCTTTGTACATTTTCGCTCATTAATAGAAAATTGTGTATTACTATATCTCTGTGTTTATGGTTGCATCTTTGATACATTTATGTTATATTATTGGATATCTGATATATCTCTGTACAATTATTTATTATATCTCCGCTCTCATTTCGTGTCAAAAATAATCCAGATCAATGGTATTGGAGCAGGTTGCTCTTGATCATTTTTTTTAGTGCATGTCCTCGATGAGGCTCGATTATAGAAAGTTGGGTATTGAGCTTGTGTCTCTTGAAGACATTCACTCTCACTCCCAAGAAACCCTCCATGATGGAAGAAAAGAAAAATGGTGGAGCAGACGATTCTATCAATCTGTTGCTTGAGCAAGCTCTCATGCGAGAGAGGGATGAAATGATGGAGAATTTTTCCCACATCCTTCAACGCCTTCCGATAGAAACAATCACATATTCATCAAATAGCCACTTTGGAAGCACATATCCTTTCAAGGTACAGGTTAATTTTGATATTCCTGTATTTGAAGGTCAGATAAATGTGGATGCCCTAGACAAATGGTTAAATATGTTAGAAGGTTATTTCTCTGTTCATAAATTTTTCGACAGGGAAAAGATCACCTTTGCACTCCTTAAATATCTCCCCCATGTCAAACATTGGTGGGAAACTTACTGGGAGAAAATTTCCACATAGGAGTCTAGAATATATGGAACCGAGACCACTTGGGACTTTTTTGTGGATGCGGTAAAGGAACAATATTACCCTGTTGGAAAATATGAGGACCAATATATGAGATGGACCACAACAAGAGAGGGGCCAAGTAGTTCTGGAGTTCACCAATACCTTCCATACCTTGTGCATATAATATGGGTATTAAATACTTCGAATGACATTTGGTTTTGAAATACCGTGGGGCTCTACACGGATACATCCAAACTGAAATGGATTTTCTGGACATCTCATCACTCAGTGATGCTTATCGATATGCTGGTAAAATAAAGCACACATTTAAGCACCAAAACAAATGGGATTTTGGGTCTGCAAATCTACAATAACTAAAGTATGATAAAGATGTCCCTAATAAACAGTCTCCCAAAAACCAGTCCAAGCCACAAGAAAAGAAGGGTCATGGAAAGAAAAATAAGGACACCGAAAAATGGTGTGATTTCCACAAAATCCCCTGGCACAACATCGAGGAATGTCTCTCAAAATAGTCATTGGTGGCCAAGATCAAATACAAGGAGCTGAACCCTGATTCAGAATCTGATTATGAAAATACCGGTAAAATACAGATCATCGATGCAAACCCCACTGCTATTGTCGCGACTGCAACAATTCAACAAGAAGAACCAATAGATCCTGAAGAGGGGGAGTGCCTTTTTCGTTCACAGATGTGGGTGAAGGAGACCCCGCTACATTTTATTTTTGATAGCAGAAGCCAAAAGAACCTCATCTCAGTAGAGGTCGTCAAACAGTTGGGATTGTCGGCAACACCACACCCACAACCATACAACATCGGGTGGCTTCGCCATGGACGATATCTCTGTGTCAGCCAACAATTCCAATTTTCATACGACATCCAACCCTTCAAGGATGAGGTATTATGTGATGTTTCCCCACTGGATGTCTATGATGTTCTCTTGGGACAACCATATATGTGGAAGCGCCATGTTGTTTATGAGTCTTGACCCCACAGTGTCATTGTTTCTATGGGGGGTCATCTCTACATGATACCAGAGGTAGTTCCAACTACTTTTCCACCTAAACAATGCCGCAAGGTAGTATCTCATACTACAAAATTCAATTTCTTCACAATCTATTCAAAAGGTGAACAAAAGGATACTGCAACCACTACAACCTCGACCCAAGCACCTTCCATCCAATAGAAGTAGGTCGACAAGATTGCAAAAAAATGTAAATATTCCTTCTGTACACAGGAATATCATGTATCCATACTAGTTAAAAAGGTCCAACCCTTCCAACCACATGTTTGTGACAACCTTCGACAAGCTACGCAACACAACTTCTCCAACAAGGCAAGCAACTCATCAAGATGCAGATTCAACAAACACTTTTCCCTCTCCCCTGGGCACTCAATGAAATGGATAATATTGCTTCATAAGGAGGGAGGATTGATCCAGGTGGATATCGGTGGCCACCCACCTTTTCCAACTCTCTCAAAACAATTTACTGGCAATTTTGGTAATTTACTATTTTTAGCAATTTTTAACTTCGAGGGCCATTTTGAGGGCCTAAATGAATGTTTTTTGGGATCGATATTCTCAATTATATCCAAAGGATCTGATTGATACCCATAAATGAATCTAATTGATAATACCTTTCCAATTATCTATCGTGCGCCTCAAACAAAGATCGTATGCCAAAGTTATGCCCCCGGGAAGTTGGTACACCAAACTACCTAAAACGAGGTCGACAAAACTGTTGGATTTTCATCTTCCGGGGTTAGGGATTTGGATTTTATTTATGATAAAAGGCCTTTGGAGCCTCATTGTGAAATCATCTTCTTGTGAATTTAAGTAGCAGACACATCTCTTCTCAGAGATAAGCTGCCACCATTCTAGCGAGTCTTTCACTTTGTATTTTTACAATCTTTGTAAATTTTCGTTCATTAATAGAAAATTGTGTATTACTGTATCTTTGTGTTTATGGTTTCATCTCTGATACATTTCTATTATATTATTGGATATCCAATATATCTCTATACATTTCTTTATTATGTCTCTGCTCTCATTTCATGCCGAAAATAATCTAGATCAGTGGTATCATAGCAGGTTGCTCTTGATCGTTTTTCAGTGCATGTCCCCGACGAGGTCCGAGTATACCAAGTTGGGTATTGAGCTTGTCTCTATTGAAGAAAGTCACTCTTTCACTCCCAAGAAACCCTCCATGGAAGAAGAAAATAAAAACAATGGAGCAGATGATTATATCAATATGTTGCTTGAGCAAGCTCTCACACAACAGAGGGACGAAATGATGGAGAATTTTTCCCACATCCTTCAATGTTTGTCGATAACAAAAATCACATATTCATCAAATAGACACTTTGGAATCACCTCTCCTTTCAAGGTAAGGTTAATTTTTATATTCCTATATTTGAAGGTCAGATAGATGTGGATTCCCTATACAAATGGTTAAATATATTACAAGGTTATTTGTTTGTTCATAATTTTTCTGACAGGGAAAATATCACCTTCGCACTCCTTAAATCTCTCCCCCATGTCAAACATTGGTGGGAAACTTACTGGGAGAAAATTTCCACAGAGGAGTCTGGAATATATGGAGCTGAGCCCACTTGGGATTTTTTTGTGGATGTGGTAAAGGAACAATATTACTCTATTGGCAACTATGATGACCAATACATGAGATGGACCACACTGCAGCAAGAGAGGGGCCAAGAAGTTCCATATTTCACCAATACCTTCCATACCTTGTGCACCAATATGGGTATCAAAGACTTCGAATGAATTTTGGTTCTGAAATACTGTGGGGCTCTACACAGATACATCCAAACTGAAATGGATTTTCTAGACATCTCATCACTCAGTGCTTCTTATCGATATGCTGTTAAAATCGAGAAGAAATTTAAGCACTACAACAAATGGGATTTTGGGTCTGGAAATTTGCAACAACCAAAGTATGATAAAGACGTCCCTAATAAATAGTCTCCCCAAAACCAGTCCAAGCCACAAGAAAAGAAGGGTCACGAAAAGACAAAGAAGGACACCGTAAAATGGTGCTATTTCCACAAAATCCCCTGTCAAAACACTGAGGAATGTCGCTCAAAATAGTCATTGGTGGCCAAGATCAAAGACAAGGAGCCAAACCGTGATTCAAAATTTGATTGTGAAAATACGGGTAAAAGATATATCATCAACGCAGACCCCACTGCTATTGTTGCGATTGCAACAATTCAACCAGAAGAACCAACAAATCCTGAAGAGGGGGAGCACCTTTTTCATTCACAGATGTGGGTGAAGGGGACCTTGCTACATTTTATTGTTAATAGTGGAAGCCAAAAAAACCTCATCTCAGCAGAGGTCGTCAAATAGTTGGGATTGTTGACAACACCACACCCACAACCATACAACATCGGGTGGCTTCGCCAGGGATGATATATCTGTGTCAGCCAACAGTGTCGATTGTCATACGACATCCAACCCTTCAAGGATGAGGTATTATGTGATGTTTCCCCACTGGATGTCTGTGATTTTCTCTTGGTCCAACCATATATGTGGAAGTGCCATGCTATTTTTGAGTATCGACCCCGCAATGTCATTGTTTCTCTGGGGGGTCATCTCTACAAAATACCATAGGTAGTTCCGACTACCGTTCCACCTAAACAATGCCACAAGGTAGTATCTCATACTACAAAATTCAACTTCTTCAAAATCTATTCAAAAGGTGAACAGAGGGATATTGCAACCACTACAGCCTCGGCCCAAGCACCTTCTATCCAACAAAAGAAGGTCAACAAGATTGCAACAAAATGTAAAGATTCCTTCTACACACAGGAATCTCATGTAGCCATAATGGTTAAAAAGTTTCAACCCTTCCAGCCACATGTTCGTGACAACCTTCAACAAGCTAAGCAACACAACTTCTCCAACAAGGCAAGCAACTCATCAAAATGCATATTCAACAAACGATTTTCCCTCTCCCCCAGGCACTCAACGCAATGGATACCATTGCTTCATAAGGAGGGAGGATTGATCTAGGTGGATATCAATGTCCACCCACCTTTTCCAACAGGCTCAAAACAATTTTCTGGCAAGTTTGGTAATTTACTATTTTTAGCAATTTTTAACTTCTAGGGCCATTTTGAGGGCCTAAATGAAGGTTTTTGGGATATAGCTTCTCAATGAGATCCAAAGGCTCTGATTGATCCCCCTAAATGAATCTCCTCGATGAGACCTTTCCAACAAGCTATTGTGCACCCCAAACATAGATCGTATGCCAAAGTTATTCCCCTGGGAAGTTGATACACCAAACTACCCGAAATGGGGTCCACAAAACTGTTGGCTTTTCATCTTTCAGGGTTAGAGTTTTGGATTTTCTTTATGATAAAAATTCCTTTGGAGCCTCATTGTAAAATCATCTTCTTGTGAATGCGATTAGCGGACACATCTCTTCTCAGAGATAAACTGCCACCATTCTAGCGAGTTTTTCACTGTGTATTTTTACAATCTTTGTACATTTTCATTGATTAATAGAAAATTGTGTATTAATGTATCTCTATTTTTATGGTTGCATCTATGATACATTTCTATTACATTATTGGATATCCGAGATATCTCTATACACTACTTTATTATATCTCCACTCTCATTTTGTGCCAAAAATAATCTAGATCATATACCTCACAAAAAAATGGAGTTTCTGAGAGAATGAACAAAACATTGATGGATAAGGCAAGGAACATGCTTAGTGGTGTTGGTATTGCACAAGAATTATAGGTGGAAGCAGTAAAAAATGCAAGATATCTAGTGAATATGTCTCCTTCATCAATGATAGTCGACAAGACTCCACATGAGGTATGGTCGGGTAAGAATCCTTCGGTTTCACATATCAAAGTATTTGGTTGTGGTGCATTTATGCATGTTCCCAAGAAAAAGAGGAGCAAGATGGACAAGAAGGTAGTCAAATGCGTTTTCATTGGACATAAAGAAGGAATGAAAGGATATAAGCTCTAGGATCCTACATCAAGGAGAAAAATGTATAGTCAAGATGTAGTCTTCAGAGAAGTCAGAGGTAAGGCCGAGCCTAAAGAAATTGTTCATATCAAGAATAATTCTGAGATGATGCAATTTGAAATAAGGAAGGAAGAAGATGATTTATATGAGTTGAATGAATCCGAGGAAGAGTTGGAACAACAGACTCTGGTGATAAGGAGGTCAAAAAGAGTAAGAAAACCAGTTGAAAGGTATAGTCCACCCGACTTCCATTCTGCATTTGTGTTAACTTCCATTAACGGTGAGCTTAAGTCGATCGATGAGGTAGTCTAGTTGAAAGAGGGTAAACTATGGAAGTATTCCATGTTCGAAGAGATGGAGTCCTTAAACAAGAATGAGACATGAGATTTAGTCAAGTTACCTAGTGGAAGAA
>JZKD02S1725139.1:110227-121212 GCA_000966675.3 Picea glauca
TCATTTAGGCCCTCAAAATGGCCCCGGAAGTGAAAACCTACTAAAAATAGTAAATTGCCAAAATGGCCAGAAAACTGTTTTGAGCCATTTGGAAAAGGTGGGTGGCCCCCGATATTCACCTGGATCATTTGTCGATGCCAACTAGGCTATAGATTTGGATTGATGAAGGTTGACCAATGAATATGTCTTCAAGATGTTCGATGGAGAAATAATTTGGATGAGTAAGCGACAAAAAACATAGCCTTGTCAAAAATAGAAGCTGAATACATGGTGGCCACTCATGGAAGAAAATAAGGAGTATGGATGAAAAGGTTGTGTTCAAGAATAGGGTTTGAGGAGAGAGTTATGAAGGTAAGTTGCGACAGTCAAAGAACAATATTTATGGAAAAGAACCTGGCTTATCATTCGAAGACTCAACACATTGAAGACTAAGAAGACAAAAAGTGGGAGGATGTTGTGTTTTTATATACTTTGCAATGAAATTCTAGTCGAGGTTGATCAAATGATGGTCTAAGTTGAGGTGGATTGACAATAGGTCGAGGGTCGAGGTAGATCGACAACAAGTCGAAGGTTGAGGTAATGTAAGAGGTAAAGTCAAAGGTTAAGGTAATGGGACAGGTAAAGTCAAATTCAAAGGTTGAGATGGTTTGACATGGTAAAGGCATCGACAATAGGTTGAAGAGGTCAAACAACAAGATGTCGATAGGTAGGCATGTGGTGATCAACTGAAGACCGAATGAAGTTCAATTGGTAATCCAAATTGGATTCAACTGTAACAGAATCCCGAGATTCATAGGATTTGTAGCCAATGATCTACATGGATATGTAACATTTTTATGGTGCTAAGTATTTAAGGTTTTTACTTTTGTAAATACTATAAAGAGGCATGTTGTAAGGCCAAAAAGGATAATAATAATAAAGTATTTAGAGAAATATTTATATGTAGGTTGTTGTTCATGCAGATGTAAGCTAGATTGTCTATAGGGTTGTTCTTGCACAGGAAAGAGGGTATGATTTTGATTATGTATTAGGTGTGGACCAAGGTTAGACATGTAACCTTTTATTCAGATTGAATATGACAACAAGAGAGAAAAAAAATCAGGGAATGCTAGTTTTCCCGGTTTGGGTTTCCAAGGTAAAATCCTTGTGTATTGTGTGATTTCTTTGTCATTTATGTTCTTGATTAAATTCTTCTTCTTTTATACTAGGATTAGTATGGAAGTGTATCTCATTTCCTGACATGTATGAATGGGTACAATCTACTGCAAATTCTGTAATATATCCTCCTAATCTACTATCTAGTCATAAATCAACTATGTGAGAAGTTTAATTACTTACAAAATGCAGTCGTCTTACCAATTTAGGATTCCAATTTCTTGATGCAGGAGCATCGCCAACACATCAAGTGAACCAGCGTGGAAGCGGAAGACAGCTGGACAAGCCAGCACACATTTTGAAAACACTTTGGGAATTGTTGCGCAGATCTTAAATGAGTCATTTAAGAGAGGGCACACTTGTAAATTGTAAATGGACCTTGAGTGGATTTCTCTCGTCCTTAGTAGATAGATGACATTTAAAGTAGTTAATGCAGGTAGATAGAAATTGAATTCTAGACTAGACAGTTGTAGAGCGCAAGAGGAAAACGAGATATAGACACCCTCATTGTGTATTGTAACATTATTCTGAGCATTGAGAAGAAGAGCATGCAGAGAGATGTGTAAGAACACCCATGTACAAACATTTGAATTAATAGAAGAAATATTTGATTCAAATTCATGGTTTTGTGTTGTTCTCTATGTATTGATGTTGATATGCTCATGAATGTTTTCTTTCTGTTATACATTTGCTTTGATATGCTGTGTATATGATTTCATGTTTGAATTGAAGTCTGAAAGGGAGAAGGAACGAGTTTCAATTGTTTCTCTATTTGAGAAAGAGAATTCCTGGAAGGAGTGCAGTTGAAGTGTCCGCAAGGAGTGTGTTGACAGAGGGTTCAAATAGAGATAGATTTTGTTTTCATTCAACCCAAGGTGCAGTTGGGCATAGGAACCGTGCAAGAAGTGACCAGGCTGAGTGAAGTCTCAGGGTTGTGAACCTGAGTGAAGCATCGAAGGAATGTTGTTGGAGGTGTGCACAAAGTCGAGTGACTTCAACACTTAGACGTGGTTGAAGGTTTTCCGCAAGGAGTGCGAGCAAGTGGTTTCTTTCTGAGGACTTGAAGCCGTGGGAAAATCTCAGGAGGTATAGAACCTTCGAGTAATCACCAAGGGAAGCATAGGGAGTTGGTGTCGTGAAGTATTTAGGAAGGTGTCATAAGTTGGTGTCGCAGGTGAACAAGTTTGCATGGGAGAATACTTGGTTCATTTCGCAGATCCTCATCAAAGAAGAAACGGACGGTCGATGTTTTCCAAGGAGGATTCGTGATAATCTGTGGGCCGTCAGATCTTGCGGAGGTGCAAGGGAGATACTGCAGGTATTCCCGAGAGGTTTGAAGCTCAAGAATGGCAGGACCATTGATTCGAGCCATAAGGGTCGTNTTAGGTGTGGACCAAGGTTAGACATGTAACCTTTTATTCAGATTGAATATGACAACAAGAGAGAAAAAAAATCAGGGAATGCTAGTTTTCCCGGTTTGGGTTTCCAAGGTAAAATCCTTGTGTATTGTGTGATTTCTTTGTCATTTATGTTCTTGATTAAATTCTTCTTCTTTTATACTAGGATTAGTATGGAAGTGTATCTCATTTCCTGACATGTATGAATGGGTACAATCTACTGCAAATTCTGTAATATATCCTCCTAATCTACTATCTAGTCATAAATCAACTATGTGAGAAGTTTAATTACTTACAAAATGCAGTCGTCTTACCAATTTAGGATTCCAATTTCTTGATGCAGGAGCATCGCCAACACATCAAGTGAACCAGCGTGGAAGCGGAAGACAGCTGGACAAGCCAGCACACATTTTGAAAACACTTTGGGAATTGTTGCGCAGATCTTAAATGAGTCATTTAAGAGAGGGCACACTTGTAAATTGTAAATGGACCTTGAGTGGATTTCTCTCGTCCTTAGTAGATAGATGACATTTAAAGTAGTTAATGCAGGTAGATAGAAATTGAATTCTAGACTAGACAGTTGTAGAGCGCAAGAGGAAAACGAGATATAGACACCCTCATTGTGTATTGTAACATTATTCTGAGCATTGAGAAGAAGAGCATGCAGAGAGCTGTGTAAGAACACCCATGTACAAACATTTGAATTAATAGAAGAAATATTTGATTCAAATTCATGGTTTTGTGTTGTTCTCTATGTATTGATGTTGATATGCTCATGAATGTTTGCTTTCTGTTATACATTTTCTTTGATATGCTGTGTATATGATTTCATGTTTGAATTGAAGTCTGAAAGGGAGAAGGAACGAGTTTCAATTGTTTCTCTATTTGAGCAAGAGAATTCCTGGAAGGAGTGCAGTTGAAGTGTCTGCAAGGAGTGTGTTGACAAAGGGTTCAAATAGAGATAGATTTTGTTTTCATTCAACCCAAGGTGCAGTTGGGCATAGGAGCCATGAAAGAAGTGACCAGGCTGAGTGAAGTCTCAGGGTTGTGAACCTAAGTGAAGCATCGAAGGACTGTTGTTGCAGGTGTGCACAAAGTCGAGTGACTTCAACACTTAGATGTGGTTGAAGGTTTGCCGCAAGGAGTGCGAGCAAGTGGTTTATTTCTGAGGACTTGAAGCCGTGGGAAAAGCTCAGGAGGTATAGAACCTTCGAGTAATCACCAAGGGAAGCATAGGGAGTTGGTGTTGTGAAGTATTTAGGAAGGTGTCATAAGTTGGTGTCGCAGGTGAACAAGTCTGCATGGGAGAATACTTGGTTCATTTCGCAGATCCTCATCAAAGAAGAAACGGACGGTCGATGTTTTCCAAGGAGGATTCATGATAATCTGTGGGCCGTCAGATCTTGCGGAGGTGCAAGGGAGATACTGCAGGTATTCCCGAGAGGTTTGAAGCTCAAGAATGGCAGGACCATTGATTCGAGCCATAAGGGTCGTAGGATATACACATAGAATTGTGTATCGGGGTTTCGTGAGGGAAGAGTCGAAGATTTGGCAACGAAAATCACAATATTGCGATACACGATATCCCGACGGATACATAAACAGTGTGGGGCCACAGGAGTTGGTGACGTGGACAGGTGGCACACCATATCGAAGTTCGGGGAAAGTAAAGTCTTGAAAACATTGACATCAGGATTCGCGATACCGCGAACCCCGAAATGTCGATGGAGTGAGGACCGTTGAATAGTTAACCTGCGCATGCATCAGAGTTTTGGTGTATCGGGCATCGGGAGTCAGAGATACAATTTGTTTGATATCCCGAGTAGAAAAATCGCGATAAGGGGAAGTCCCAACAGGGAAAAGGAAGGTCAGCGTTGACTTGCATCGGGTCTCGAGGATTCGAAAGTGCAGCGCTCGACCACTGACCTCGTGAAGTCGCGAAGTCCGATTCCCCGATAAGTAAAGAGAGGGGATTACGCAAAGAGTTCTTTGGGTGCAGATTTCCCGATAGGGAAATAGAATAACATTTGAGTTCTTCGGTCCATGAGAAGAGAAGATCCTGTGAGCGGGTGTGCCTGCGGGTGCAACTACATCAGGTTTGGTATCAGAGCACAGAAATATTCTTTTCTTTTTTTAGCAGAGAAAGAGAATTCACCATGCCACCGAGGAGAGATAGGAAATCACCTGATCCAGAGGATAGGGAAGTGCATCGGAGAAGAGGCAGGCAGATGATAGATCCAGTTATGGAGAGACATATGCGTGATCTATAAGCAAGACTCGAAGACATGGAGACAGCTCAAAGACGCATAGCTAGTGTAGGGGATCTTAGTGATTCCAAAAGCGAGATTGAGGCTGAATGAGAGGAGGAAGTTGCAGCTGATGATGCATCAAATGAGCGTTTGATCAAAGCTATTGCCAGGATGGGTGCAAGAGCAAAGATGGACATTCTAGTTTACGAAGGGAATCTGGATGCAGAGGAGCTTCTAGACTGGATTAGAGCTCTAGATACATACTTCGACTATGAAGATGTCAAAGAAGACAAAAAATTCAAGCATGCTATCACACGCTTGAAGGGACATGCAGCATTGTGGTGGGATGAACTACAAGCTGACAGACGCTGCAAGGGAAAGTGAAAAATCAAAAGCTAGGACAAAATGATCGTGAAGATGAAAGAAAAATTCATCCCAAGGGACTATCAAATTTCTCTGTTTAGGAGAATGAAAAACCTGAGACAGAAACTGATGACAGTGAAAGAATACACTGAGAAATTCTATAAACTAAAGATCAGAGTAGGTCATCGAGAGAGCGATGATGAAAAGGTTGTCAGATACATGAATGGCCTGAGATATGATATCCAGGATGAGATGAGCATGGTGACCATCCAAACGGTGGAAGATTCTTATCAGATGGCTCTAAAAGCTTAAGAGAAGCTGAGCCGAAAGCAGAGTCAGAGGGGCAGAGGCAGAAGTCAGCCCAGAGGCAAAGCAGTTGCACAGGACAAATTCCAGAAGCCCAAGGAGGAATGGAAGAAACCTCAGACTCGTATAGAGAGAGGTGGAACCTCACAGAGAGGGCCATATGTTGAGAAGAGAGGACAAGATAATGAGCAAAAAGGAGATTATGCTGGCAATAACACTTTTCCTCGTACTAGAGGTAGAGGAAGAGGAAGAGGTGGAGTAATCACATGCTTCACATGTGGGAAGAATGGGCACAAGTCTTATGAGTGTCCAGAGAAAAAGAAAGAAACTAGAGAATCTCACATTGCCGAAGCACAAAGGCGGGATGTTGAGGCAGAAGACGCTAAAGGTGGAAGATCGCTGATGATGTGGAAAGTCCTTTTGACACCTGAGAAGGAGGTGGAAAGTTCATTCCAAAGGACTAGACTTTTCAGGACTGCTTGCAAGACCAAGGACAGGGTGTGCAAGGTCATCATAGACAGTGGTAGCATGGATAATCTCGTTTCTATGGAGATGGTAGAAAAGATGGAGTTGGAGATGACTGATCATCCAAGCCCATACAGAGTTTCGTGGCTACAGAAAGGACACCAGGTAACTGTCATTAAACAAAGTTTAGTTGAATTCAAGATAGGAGGATATAATGATAAGATCTTCTGTGATGTCATTCCTATGGATGTTTGTCATATATTGTTGGGTAGACCATGGCAATATGACATAAATTTGATTCATGATGGGTGAATGAACACATACACCCTAGAGAACAATGGGAGGACACACATGTTGCTCCTGATAAAGGATAAAGAGGTGAAGTCGGAGGTAAGCAACACAGTACTTCTCATGAGTGGGAAGGAACTTCTTACAGAGGTGAAGAATAAGGAGGATCCACAATTCTTTGTGGTAAAAAAATCGAGGATTGTTCTGACTAGCACAAGAGTGGATGATTTACCAGAACAAGTTCATGAACTACTGGAAGAGTTCGTTGACATCATAGTGGACGAACTACCTCGTTCGTTGCCACTGATCAGGAGTGTGAGCCATCATATTGATCTCATACCAGGAGCCAGTTTGCCAAACAAAGCCACATACAGATTGACGCCGCAAGAGAATGAAGAGGTTAAAAGGCAGGTCTAGGAGTTGATGGACAAAGGTTTGGTTAGGGAAAGCTTGAGTCCATGTGATGTTCCAACAATACTCTGTCCGAAGAAAGACGGAGGCTGGAGGATGTGTACTGACTCAAGGGCGATAAAAAAGATAACCATCAAGTACAGATTTCCATTGTCGAGGATGGATAATCTGATGGATTGCTTGAGCAGAGCAAAGTACTTTTCAAAGATTGATTTTAAAAGCGGTTATCACCAGATTCACATGAGAGAAGGTGATGAATGGAAAACAACATTAAAAAAAAATGAGGGTTTGTATGAATGGCTTGTGATGTCGTTTGTCTTAACAAATGCACCAAGTACCTTCATGAGGTTGATGAACGAAGTCCTGAGGGAGTTCATCGGGAAGTTTTTCAATGTGTATTTGGATGACATACTGGTATACAGTAAGACAATGGCCGAGCACTTGAAGAATTTGGCTATAGTGATGCAAAAACTACAGCAGGAGAAGTTGTTGATTAACATGAATAAATCCTCATTCATGAAGACATAACTCATTTACTTGGGGTTTGTTATTTCAGAAAATGAGTTGAGGATGGATCCAGATAAGGTGGAAGTAATTAAGAATTGGCCATCACCGAAGAACATATTTGAGGTGAGAAGTTTTCATGGATTGGCTAGTTTCTACCAAAAGTTCATCAGGAATTTCAGTGGAATTAACGCAANAGCCCATACAAAGTTTTGTGGCTACAGAAAGGACACCAGGTAACTGTCACTAAACAATGTTTAGTTGAATTCAAGATAGGAGGATATAATGATAAGATCTTATGTGATGTCATTCATATGGATGTTTGTCATCTATTGTTGGGTAGACCATGGAAATATGACAGAAATGTGATTCATGATGGGTGAATGAACACATACACCCTAGAGAACAATGGGAGGACACACATGTTGCTTCTGATAAAGGATAAAGAGGTGGAGTCGGAGGTAAGCAACACAGTACTTCTCATGAGTGGGAAGGAACTTCTTACAGAGGTGAAGAAGAAGGAGGATCCATAATTCTTTGTGGTCAAAAAATCGAGGATTGTTCTGACTAGCACAAGAGTGGATGATTTACCAGAAGAATTTCATGAACTACTGGAAGAGTTCGTTGACATCATAGTGGACGAACTACCTCGTTCGTTGCCACTGATCAGGAGTGTGAGCCATCATATTGATCTCATACCAGGAGCCAGTTTGCCAAACAAAGCCACATACAGATTGACGCCGCAAGAGAATGAAGAGGTTAAAAGGCAGGTCTAGGAGTTGATGGACAAAGGTTTGGTTAGGGAAAGCTTGAGTCCATGTGATGTTCCAACAATACTCTGTCCGAAGAAAGACGGAGGCTGGAGGATGTGTACTGACTCAAGGGCGATAAAAAAGATAACCATCAAGTACAGATTTCCATTGTCGAGGATGGATAATCTGATGGATTGCTTGAGCAGAGCAAAGTACTTTTCAAAGATTGATTTTAAAAGCGGTTATCACCAGATTCACATGAGAGAAGGTGATGAATGGAAAACAACATTAAAAAAAAATGAGGGTTTGTATGAATGGCTTGTGATGTCGTTTGTCTTAACAAATGCACCAAGTACCTTCATGAGGTTGATGAACGAAGTCCTGAGGGAGTTCATCGGGAAGTTTTTCAATGTGTATTTGGATGACATACTGGTATACAGTAAGACAATGGCCGAGCACTTGAAGAATTTGGCTATAGTGATGCAAAAACTACAGCAGGAGAAGTTGTTGATTAACATGAATAAATCCTCATTCATGAAGACATAACTCATTTACTTGGGGTTTGTTATTTCAGAAAATGAGTTGAGGATGGATCCAGATAAGGTGGAAGTAATTAAGAATTGGCCATCACCGAAGAACATATTTGAGGTGAGAAGTTTTCATGGATTGGCTAGTTTCTACCAAAAGTTCATCAGGAATTTCAGTGGAATTAACGCAACGATGATGGACATAGTGAAGAAAAGACATAAATCTTTTCATTGGACAGCAGAGGCTGAAAAGAGTTTCAACCTGTTGAAGAGGAAGATTACGAAACAACCAGTGTTGGTGTTGCCAGATTTCCTGAAGACATTTCAGGTCAAATGCGATGCAAGTGGATTTGCAATCGGGGCAGTCTTAAGTCAAGAAGACAGGCTGATAGCGTACTTCAACGAGAAGTTGAATGAGGTGAAAGTGAAGTAATCCACTTATGATAAGAGTTCTATGCTATCATATAGGATTTAAAGAAATGGAGGCATTACTTGATCCCGAAAGAGTTTGTCTTGTACAGTGACAATCATGCATTGCAGTTTGTGAATCAACAGGAAAAGTTGAATCAGAAACATGTAAAATGGGTTGAGTATATGCAGAATTTTACTTTTGTGATTAAACATATTTATGGTACTACTAACAAAGTTGTTGATGCTTTGAGCAGGAAGTGTTTGCTGTTGCAGGAGTTCAGAGTCAAAACATTGGGTTTTGATGATCTCGAGAACATGTACGCTGATGATCAGGATTTTGGAGAGGCGTATGAAGCAACTGAGAATCTAGTTCTCAGATATAGAAGTCAGTGGGCCGAGTACATGATATAGGAAGGATTTCTATTCAGAGGCAATCAACTTTGTATTCTGGAATGCTCCATGAGGGAGAATCTGCTGAAGGAGAAACACAGTGGAGGATTGGTCGGACACTTAGATCATGACATCACATTCACAAAGTTGAGCGAGTCATACTTTTGGCCAGGGATGCGATCAAAGGTCAAGATATTTGTAGACAGATGTAGAATTTTCCATCATTCGAAGGGAAGGAAGCAGAATGAAGGTTTTTATCAACCATATTCCATACCAGAGAGGCCATGGGATGAAATTAGCATGGATTTCATATTGGGGTTGTCAAGGACACAAAGAGGATTTGAGTCAATCTTTATGGTAGTGGACAGATTTTCCAAAATGGCACACTTCATTCCATGCCAGAAAACCATTGATGCAACTCACATTGCAAACTTGTTTTTCAAAGAGGTCATTCGACTTCATGGATTGACGAAGAGTATAGTCTTGGATCGAGATACCAAATTCATAGGGAATTTTTGGAGGACCTTATGGAAGAAGCTAGGGACTAATTTTTTGTTTAGTTCAGTGTATCATCCTCAGACAGATGGATAGATAGAAGTGGTCAACAGAAGTCTGGGAGACTTGCTGAGAAGCTTGGTGACAGAGCACCACAGCCAGTGGGACCACATATTGCCGTAGGCAGAGTTTGCATATAATGACTCATTGAATCGGAGTACAGGGCAGATTCCATTCCAGATTGTTTATGGTATACAGCCGAGAGGAATTTCTGAACTGAGGGATTCAGAACAGACTGCAACTAGGAGCGCTAGTGCAGAAAATTTCGCAGAGGTGATGAAAGAACTTCGCCGCCAGGTGAAGGAGCGACTGCTGAATTCAAGTCAGGAGTATAAGCGCAGAGCCGATCAACATAGGAGATAACTTCAATTTGAAGTTGGTGATCTGGTTCTGGCACATTTGAGGAAAGAAAGGTTCCCGAGAGGGACATATAATAAATTGAAGATGAAGAAAATTGGGCCATGCAAGGTCTTGAAGAATTTTGGAGTGAATGCCTACGAGATTGAATTACTTGATGGGATCAGAATTTCTCCGATATTCAATATATCTGATTTATACATATATAAAGCTGGAGAAATAGAGACTGGAATTGAGCAGCCAGTCATCCAATGGACGAAGCAGATTCCAGTTGCAGAGAAGCCACAAATGGAATGCATACTAGATAAGAGAGTGAGTAAATGAACCAGGAGAAATGAATACTTTGAGTATTTGGTCAAATGGAAGAACCATCCAGTTGAAGATGCCAGCTGGGAAACCAAAGCAGAGATACAGAAACATGGACAGACCGTGCAGGAGCTCATGGAAAGGAGCCCATGAAAGTTTTCAAGCGAGGCAGTATGATGTAGGAGCATCGCCAACACATCAAGCGAGCCAGCGCGGAAGCAGAAGAGAGCTGGACAAGCCAACACACATTTTGAAAACACTTTGGGAATTGTTGTGCAGATCTTAAATGAGTCATTTAAGAGAGGGCGCACTTGTAAATTGTAAATGGACCTTGAGTGGATTTCTCTTGTCCTTAGTAGATCGACTACATTTAAAGTAGTTAATGAAGGTAGATATAAATTGAATTCTAGACTAGACAGTTGTAGAGCGCAAGAGGAAAACGGGATATAGACACCCTCATTGTGTATTGTAACATTATTCTGAGCATTGAGAAGAAGAGCATGAAGAGAGCTATGTAAGAACACCCATGTACAGACATTTGAATTAATA